>VZRE01009928.1:1610-25342 GCA_013396775.1 Cephalopterus ornatus
TTGGTCTTTTTTTTTAGGTTTCTTTTTTTTTTTGTTTGTTATGTTGTTTTTTTTTTTTTGGCACTGCTTTAATTGAAAACAGTTCTTCTGTTTCTGAGAATGAGGTTAGGGAAAAATGTTACTTAACCAATGCTGAATTCTTACATCTGTTTTATTAAGGAGTTTTAGAGCCTTCATGCCTTGGAACAGGCTCTTGAGATTTGGGGAGGGGGGCTTAGGGGAGTGAAGCTAGGGATAGAGATGTGCCATTTACAATCCCTCTTAAAGTTTACTAAATCTGGCCAGTTTACAAGGTCCCGAAACTTGCCGTTTGCATACATTGAGCAGAAACTTGCTGAAAAACTGGCAGCAAAATTGTCTGAATGTTGAGCTTTCATGAAGTGTGTTCCACAGAACGTCGTGCCAGTGGTGCTTGGGACACAGCACCCCTTGTGAAGTTTGTGAGCCCGTTCCAGCATCCAGGGGGCACTTTCCCTGCGGTTGCTTCTTCCAGTTGTTGGTGGACCAGGTTTCAAGCAAGAGAATTAACACTCGGGGATTTCCTCTTCCTTGGTGCAGCAGGTAGAGTAGAGGAAGAAGTTATCTCACTGCTTGACAGGATGTTACCACCTAGAAGGAAAACAGGGATGGGACGGGATGGGGTGGATTAAACAGCAACATGCCCATTGCACTGGGGAGAGCTGGCAGGCTCCAAGGAGTGTGAGCAAATCTTCTCAGGATATGGGTGGGGGCATCCAGAGCACTCCCAAACCGTGTTTTCTATCTGTGGTTGCATTAGGAGTTTTATTTAGTTGTTTTTAAATGCTCTCTTGAAGTCTCCCTTAGAGAAACTGGTTGGAATTGCTGCAGGTACTGGAGCTCAGATACTTCACAAGTTTGAAGGAGGGAAACTGAGGCCTAGGAGGGAATCAGGAGGTCTGTGCTGATTTTGCTGTGCTGGCTGTTCCTTCTTAGTTTTCCATGGGATCTTCTTCTGGCTTATGGGCAGTAGGCTGGAGAAAGGAGCAAGCAGGGATTTATTTGACAGAATCCCAGAATCCTTTAAGTTGGAAAAGCCCTCCAAGATCATAACGTCCAACCTGTGCCTGATCCCCACCTTGTCACCGAGCCCAGAGCCCTGAGTGCCACATGCAGTCATTCCTTGGACACCTCCAGGGATGGGGACTCCACCACCTTCCAAGGCTGTTTGTTCCAAACCACTCTGTTTCAAAAGAAGGAAGCCCAGCCCATGATGAGGCTGGAAAGGTGCTGAGTTATAGCTGTTGAGACATAATTCAGTGATGGGTTAGAGAGAATAATGAAAACTGTGACCAGGAGGAGAGGTTCATCCTGCCAGAGCTGTGTCCAGCACTTCTGCTGATCAGTCCTGTTAGAATTCAGGCAGTGAATTCACCCCTTATCTCATCCTGCTCCATTGGAGCTGCTTAATTCTTGCCTGATTAAACACAGAGAGGAGCTCAGTTTTGCCATGGTGAAGCTGATCTTTGTTGTTTCCTGAATGCTGAACTTCACAGAATCACAGAATGGTTTGGGTTGGAATGAACTTTAAAGCTCATCCAGTCCCACTCCCTGCCATGGGGAGGGACACCTTCCACTAGCCCAGGTTGCTCCAAGCTCTGTCCAACCTGGCCTTGGGCAGTTCCAGGCAACTTCCAGGGGCAGCCACAGCTTCTCTGGGCAACCTGTGCCAGGGCCTCCCCACCCTCACAGCCAGGAATTTCTTCCCACAATATCCCACCTAGCCCTTCCCACTAGCGGTGGGAAGCCATTCCCCTTGTCCTGTTCCTCCATCCCTTGTCCCCAGTCCCTCTCCAGCTCTCTTGGAGCCCTTTTAGGCACTGGAAGGGGCTCTGAGGTCTCCCCAGAGCCTTGTTTTCTCCAGGCTGAACACCCCTAGCTCTCCCAGCCGGGCTCTGCGAAAGACTTGAACTAAGTCTGGATTTGACCCCATGACTGGTGGCAAGAGTGATCTCCGAAGTCCATCAAGGGATATATCTTGTCATGGAATCGGGATAAGCCTTGTCATGATATTTGTCATGGAAATTGAGCTGCATACATTTAACAAGTAAGGGAATAGAAGGGTGAAAATTATTTTGTGGTTTGGGCAGTTGAGTCCAGAAAAACATTAGATCTCCCTTGCCTGTTTGCATTTTTATTATACTTTTTTTTTTTAGGCTGTTAGGCAGAATTCTTTGGAGGGAGACTATCCCAGAATCCACTTGCTCGTGTTCCTCATGTTCTCATGTCTCAAGAAACGAGCTCGTTTTGAATTGAGTGCCTGGCGTCACAACAAGCCAACAGGAGCAGTGTGCTAAACTCACTAACTGATATAAAATGCTAACTGCTCTGGAAAAGTAATTTGTTGGATGCCTTGATCTGTCTAGCAATGTTACAGGTCACTTCTGGCAATGGACATCTGGATTTCTTCGCCCTTCCCCTTCTGTGTGGGGATTAAGTTCTTCTGAGGGTCCTGTGTCAAAAGCATTAGCTAAAATTGATACGCTGATAAACACTATTTAAAAACAATACTGCCAGGATTTGGGGTTTTTTTAAACATTTCCACGTTTTTTTCTGTCTCGCACTTTGATTGAGTCGGCAAAACACGTTACTGAAAATCCCAGCATTGGTTGGATTATAAATGCTCACTGTGTTCCCTCCCATTCTGACCACAACAATAAAGTACAGGGATGATGCCCTGGGCAAAAACCAGAGGGGGGAAAAAAAAAAACAACCCCACACCTAAAAAACCAACAACAAAACCAAACAAAAATCTCCCCAAAATCCTACCAAAAAAAAGCCCCCAAACCCCACCATCCAAGTCCCTTTTAGTGTCTCACTATGTGAACTTGCTGTTGGCGTGAGGTTTGCTGTTCCAAGGCTGAAAGATGATTGAGTCAGACAGTTCCTCTAAAATTCAATCCAACACTGGGTGGATTTGCAGTGTTTCCCACATTTCTAATTCGTTTTCCTCTCTCTTACCCTCTTCAAGCTTGCACTTAGTTTCCCAGGTTTCAAGTAGTCATAATACTGTGATAGTGTGCTCTTGTATAATACCGTAAAACCTTTATTTATTTTTTCTTGATATTGTGGTCACATTTGCAGCTTCAGTTCTACTGGAGAGCCTTCAAATGTGCAGCAGGAATTTTGTTCCATCTCAAAAATTGTATCACTTGTGTCCAAAGCAGTTGAAATAGGTGTTGCCAGCAACAGGCCAGGACTGGAACTAATAAAAATGTGAAGATTCCTTGTTTAAGATGTTCCCTTCATATAGTTATTTTAATATATTTCTAGAAGTGAATTAATGGTTTATTAGAGTTATTTCCAGCCTTATTTAAAGACTTGGTAGCCTTTTGATTCAGGAACGTGATGTGTAACTTGCTTTACTTAATTCTTCAAGGTGTCTGGGTATGTCTGCTACTCGTATTCCAATTACAGATAATAAAAATGTCATCAGGGGTTTCCAGCTAGCAAAGCTATTTCATGCTTCAGCATCTCTGTACAACTAAGAGAAGCAGGCCCCATCTGCAAATGTTAAATTTATCGTAGACTCATGGAATCATTAGGATTGGAAAAGACCTCTAAGGTTACCAGTTCCAACCATAAATAATATATGTAATTACATGCAATATAATTTCAGTGAGTTTACAGGTGTTGACTATGCTTTTAAATGTTTCTGTAGTTTTTCAGATGAAAACTCTTGGAGGTGTCTTTATACATTTCTGATACAGCTGTGGTGTCAAAAGCTTTGATGGGGATACAAGTCTGCAACTGAGCTTCATGGTCTTGGGAGAAGGTGGTTGTCTTTTTTATTTTGAAGTTCAAGAGCAGGGGAAGAGTTGGAATGGTGGAATAGATGGGATTTCTACCCCTGAGGAAAGCCTCTCTCATTTGAGATGTCACAGTAAACATTTCCTGAGATCTAGAGATAAAAAATAATATGAAAATTTTAAAATGAAATAGACACTATTTTTTCAAGTGAAATGAGGAATATGCTTGTTTATTATAGTAAATCTACAAAGTTTAGTGTTTGTAATGCTTTTCAGTTCCATGACATTTGAAAGGTCGTGCAAAGTATTGGAGCTGCGATTAATCACGGGAAGCAAAGTGGAAAAGACTTTCAAAGAAAGGAAAGAAAAATCTGTGTATGTAATTTGGCTGGGCAACAAAGGAGACCTGACTGCGCCTTTTATTTAAAGGCTGTAAACACTGAACCGGGGAAGAAATGTTTTATGGTATTACATAGAACCACTTACAGGAATAAGGAGATGAAGCTGAACAAAGTAATGCTTAGGCTGAATATTAGGAAAAAAATCTTAACATTGAGGTTTATTAGATTATGGAACACTCTTCCCAAAGGATATGGTTCAAGCTCCATTACTAGTTCCTTAAAATTAGACTGTGTAGAATAACAAACTGGAGGGAACACTTTTGCATGGGTAGGGGATGGACACAGTTACCTAATACATCTTTGCATTTCACTTGCTTCCATGATTCATTTCCTGAAAAGCTGCTTCCAGAATGTGTTAATGACATCACGGCCCCATCCGCCTCGGGCCCGTCGGAACTCCTCCGGCTCTGGAGGGCTTATGTGGAGATTTCCTGGGCTACCTTTTCCCTAGTGGCTCCTACATCCCAGCCGTTCCCCGCGACTTCCCTGTCCTGCTGCAGCACTGGGAACAACGCATGGGGTGTGCTTTAAAAATGTGGATACACAGACATGAACTGGGCTATTCCCTGTGACCAGGAGTGGAGCAGGCAGGAATTGGTGTTGCAGAGCTTGGCTTCACAGAAATAACTACCTTCTGCTGTTCTTGGCAAGTGGGATGAAATACTGGTCGCCTTTACAATGGTGTTATTAGGTGTGAAAAACCTCAAACAATTAAGTCATACTCGGTCATATATTTCAATGAGCCAGTTGAAATATATGAAATACAGAACAGTCGTTCTGTCTCACTGATTTGACAAGAAGAAAGCAACTCAGTTTTTAAAACATTTATTCTGCACTTTTTTTTTTTACGTTTAAAGAAGTAATCTAAAACATGCTCTTAATCTTTCTGTAGCTTTTCAGTCACTTTTCTGTAGTATTTAGGAATTAAATAATGAAAGTAAAGCATTGTAATAAAGCACCTGAAATAGAGGAAAGCACCTGAAATACAATAAAGCACCTGGAATATAACAAAGCCTGTGATATAAAGCCCATGGCAATCCGCTGTGTAAATTGTTGAAATGTGTGACTTTGACCTTGCACTGAGGACTAAGTGGTAGTTTGATAGGATTTTAAGCTTGGATATGCAGTTCCAAGTGATCACACATTGTCCTTGGTACACATTGTGTGCCTTTCCTGTATTCCAGAAAAGTAGAGTCAAGATGGACTGGTACATAGCTGTTGTGTCAAAATGCTTTTAAATTCAGTTTCTCCCACGTGTGAAATCTTGCTGCAGCCTGCTAATGACTTGGAGAGCAGCTAGCCTACCAGTGTATAAATGTGAATTTATTTTGCTAGACTGTGTGTCACCCAGAAACTATTCACTTATAGTTGTTTGTAAAGCTCTTTTCCTTCTGTGTCTCAAACTCGCTTGGGTTAGTTCTGTTACTCCAATGGCAGTGGAGAGCATGAAAAATACTGCTGAAAATTAAAAACTGTTACTTTTGTCGTTTGTATTACCATGCCCAGGTACAGTGTTGCAAAAATCTATAATTTATGAGATCTTTTGTCAGCTGGAAGAGTAATTAGATTAAATGAAAAAATAACTGCAAACAAAAAGTTACTGCAGTATTTAGGACAGCCATTTTTGTGCTTCTGAGTTTTATAATTTCCCTACCTAAAGTATTTATGCTCTGATCGGATGCACTGTTTCAGTCAGAGGTTGTAGTTTGTGTGTTTATGCTCCAGATGAGTTTAATGTTGCGTGAGGATGGAATATTTAACATGTAGATTCGTAAACCACAGAAAAATTATTCCATATTTCCTATACTTCAGCTTTGCTCATTTCTACTGTAATGAATCTTCCCAAACCTGCAGTGGGACTTTCCTAAAATGAATGTAGCTGCTGTTTTTATAGTCTTTTAAGCAAGTATACCTGGTGTTCTTCACAATTTGCAGTTTTAAGTTGCCTAACGAAAGATCTGACGTGTTGAGGATGTGCTCATAGAGCATGAAACGCCTTTGAAACAACAGCTGCCTCGCTGATCCCCGTTCATCATTCCATGGACCACTTTTTCCTCTCCCATTCATTATCACATAACATCCCCGTGGCAACTTGAGAAATTGCTTACATGGAAAAGTAACCGTAGGAAAGTATTTATGTATTTTTAGCTTTCTTCTAACACAATGTAGCAGCTGGAAACGAGGACAAGAGCCAGCACAACGTGATCTGCCAGCTCTCCACGGGCCACCAGAAAGTGTTCACCAGACCACAGTGTGAGAACCATTGAATTGACTTAAGAAATGTGACACACATAATAAGCATTAAGTAAAAAAAAAAAAAACCAACCTCTCAAGTTCCCAAAGCTGCTGCTGCTTGAATGTAATAAGAATTAAACAGTAATTGTAATGTTTTTTAATAATACGCTGTTCACTGGTTTTGGTGGAGGAAGTATACGATGGTATCAGTTAGATGCAATGAAAATCACTTTTGCTTTAGTTCATCATCTGTATTTACTGATGCCTTAGATTTTATGGCAACCCTGCACAATCTTCTGGATGCTGAAAGTTTCAGAAATAGGAAAGCAGAGCTAGGACCTGATTTGGACAGATTGCTAAACATAAGTTAAATGTGCTTTGGGTTTTTTTTTTTTCTCCTTTGTGGTTGGGTTTTCTTTCAGGTATTTAACACTTCTTTTACCAACTTCTAAAACCTCATTTGTTTATGTTCTTTCCATTTTTGCAGCAAGGGAGCAGGATTGTTGTTTTGGAAATGTTAAAATGACAGGGAGAGATCAAGATGATCTCTCTTTTGAAGATATTCATGTCTGCTAAAACTCTTGTTTCGTCCTTTTCAGTCTTGAAAGCAGCCTGAGGCTGCGCCTCAACCTGATGCCCTCTGAAAAATAATTTCAAAAGCAATAAAACTCATTGGGAAAATGCTAATAATGTATGAGAGGACGTGGGCTGTAAGATGAGGGAAGAGGGAAGGATCTGCTTTGTTACCAGGCTCCACTGAGGAGAGGCATGAGCATAATCAAAAAGGCTTTGCCGGTATGAACTGAAGTTTAATGCCTGTATTTAAACCTAATGAAGGATAGGCTGTTCAAAGGAAAGTTTGAAGTTCAGTTATTACTATGATTGCATTTTGCAGCTGCTATTAGATTTTTAAAAAAAAATTTAAATCTTCATTTCATAGAAAGATGCTTGGAAATAAGTAATACCAGTTTCCTCAGTGTTAGTTTAATGCTCTGTCCGAAGGGAAAGCTCAGAGAGTTTGTCTTCCAAGCCTTTTTACCAAAGGTTGGAAGGTGAATAACAGGTTTTGTGGAAGAATTGCAAGTAGTTCAATAACTACCCCAAGAGAGCTCACAAATCAATTATACCTCACAGTCAGTTGATATACTGACTTAAAATAATGGTAGGCTCTGCTAGAAGTTGTTGACTATAAAGTGCAATGCTTTATATGAGTGTAATGAGTTTTTAAAGTACCCTCTGCGTTCCTATCTACCTGTCAGTTGGATTTAAAATGTCTTCAAAATCAAACTCTTAAAATTCTGCTTAGTCACATGAAACTATAAATAAGTGAGTTTAAACTTTTCTCCAAGGAAGTACAAACATGAGCCTTATTTGTATCTCATTGTGTAACAGCGACCAGCCGCTGGGCTGAGATTTCTGCGGAATTGTGTTTGTGTTAAATAACAGTCAGGTGAAAGAAAGTTCTATTTTGATGAATGTGTCATAACTTCATTTTGCCATTAAGTGTTGTTTCACAGACTGTCAAACTACATTAAAGTCCTGGGTTTGTTTTCATGGCTGTGAACTGTGTTTCCAGCCAGCTTAGAGAAGGCCTCAGGTTCTCTATTGCAAAGAAACATACCTTGCTCGTAAGGACCTGCACATCTTGCTCTGCAAGTGGGGAAAAAAATTCGGTGATGGGTAGTTTGGTGGAAGAGAAGGACAAAAATGTATCTATTATTTAGTTTTAAAGGTGAAAGCAGTCAGTTCCGTGTCAAAGTATCCAGGTATTTGACAGAAATAGTCGGCAGGATTTTATAGTTCTCTAATTGACAAATGTTATACCAGTGTGGTTCCATGTGGAACTGAGTCAAGAAATAAAGTTATATTAGAGGATCCCACAGTGGGTCATCTGGTCCCACCTCGCTGCTCCAACAGGGTCATCCCAGAGCACATGGCACAGGATTGTATCCAGATGGTTCTGGAATGTCCCCAGTGAGGGAGACTCTTTTTTATATTCTGTTATTACTATTATTATCGTTGTTATTATTATCATCATCATCACCATCATCATCATTTTCCTATCCTTTTCGGTCCTAGTGAACAGAAAAACTCTCAACCCATGAGTTTTCAAGTTGGTTTTTTTTCCAGTTCTCTCCTCCATCCCACCAGGAAGGAGCGACTGATTGGCTGTGTGGTGTTAAACCACAACAACATTGAAGAGACTGTTTCAGGGTTATGGATTATTAACTTCATCAGGCTTATAATTAGGACCAGAAAGGTAATATTTGGTATCATAGAGGCTTTTCAAGAGTTTATAAATCTTCAGAAGCACTTTGGCTCACAATTCTATTTCAGGTAATCTACTCCTCCCTCCTATTCACAGTTCAGTGGTTTAGTTTTCAGAACCCTATCCTGTCTTGGCCACCTCCCAGAGATCTAGAAAGCGCTAAGAAAACTTTGTGAATTTGCATTTTCCTTGAGATGTACGCAAAAATGACAAGAGAATAGGAGTAAATTAAATGTAAAGTGAAAGTTCAGTGTGAAAGAAATCCAAGCTGTTTATTTTGAAGTGTATGTTGATGTCTAGGCCAAATTTCTCTTCATACCTGTAGTGATGCCAGGCAGCACTAGTACTGTTACAGCCACCTTTGGCTATCCTGTTGGCTTGTACAGGAATTTTCATAGAATCATGGAATCCCAGAATGGTTTGGGTTGGAAGGGACCTTAAAGCGCATCTCATTCCACTCCCCTGCCATGGGCAGGGACACCTTCCACTAGATCAGGTTGCTACAAGCCCCGTCCAACCTGGCCTTCATCCCTTTTAAACATGACATTTTCTTACTTTTATTCTGTGGGGATTTTTTTGTTTTTTTTTTTTTTTCCTGTGATCTTCTGAAGGAGCAGAATCTGAAATACGATTCTGGCCACGCTGTATCAGGGTATATGTTGTTCCTATGTTTTCTGTTAGCTTCAGATCTGAGAAGAATATACTGAGCAGAGCTCCTAAGGGGTTGCAGCATAAGTTGCTTGGTTTTGTGTGTAAAAGAATTTAAATATAGCCTCGTAGCTTTGAAATATGCATAAATATAAAACTAGGTTTAGCAAAGTGATATTTCAGATATTGGGAAGTTATTACATAGAACTAGAAACACTGTCTCTCTCTCCTCCTGAGCTGTTTACCTGTTAGCACTTTAACCTTCTGTTTATGATTTTCCTTAGAAATTTCTCTTGACTACATTGGGTGCAACAACCAGTACTTAGCGTTGAATGTGACGTTGCACTTTGGAACTGAAAGGAATCTTCTGTAGCTGTTGCATGAAGTTGCTTTTCTGAAGGACTTGCCAGCGCGAGAGATGACTTCAGGAGGTTACTTGGGTCATGTGTTAATGTGCAGATTTCTCTTGCTCATAATGACCTCATTCTCCCTGGTGGAAGATTCAGGTTAATTGACAGTATTTTGGCCACATCCCTCCTTTCCTAACTATGGAGGAAAGGTGTAGTAGTGGCAGATGCCAGCCACAGAAGGGTGGGGTGGTGGAAAATAACAAATGAGAACTATGCTGAAGTTTAAGAAAGGAAACGTGCCGAATTTGAATTCATTTAACATATGATAAATGTATGGTTGTTTCAGTTTTCTTATAATAATTACTTTGCACATTACCCCTCTGGATAACTCAGTAGAGTTCAAAAACTAACTTCATGGTCAGCTTCATTCATTCCTATTTAAAGGATGGTGGATCGAAACCATGGTGATAAAGGGTTATTAATGGAACATGAAATTTTTTTGCTAAGAAGGCTGTAATTATAGTGCTTTTCATTATAAGAACTCCCTCAAGCTGCTTAACACTGAGTGGCATTAGTTCCCTTGCCCTTGACATGGCAGTAATTGCCCTGCAATTGTGCTGATGAGGGAGCACTGGTTTATTACATAATCTGACTATATAATTGCATTTGAAGAAAAATGCTCTTTGGAGTGGCTTGAGATTTTGTAGGGCTAAGAGCACTTGAAATTCTTTTAATTGGTTACACTACACTTAATGCTTTGCATTCACATGGCTTACAGGATTTTATCATTTGCACCTTGAATCTTTCAGACTAGAAGATTGAAAACTAAACTTCCTTAATTTTTTCTGTCTTCTTTAAGAAGTGGGGAAAATTGTAATTAATTTTCAATTTAAAAGAGGAAATAAGAATTTGCTGCCTTTTTTTAATTGAGCTTTTTTTTTCTTTTCTTTTTCTGTATAACTCAAGGCTTTGACCTATTAAATGAATAATTTGATGAAATGCTCAGTCTGTGCCATAAAATTTGAAGATACACTCAAAAAAATGAACTGCTAGGCAGGCATTTGGGGAGGAATGTAATACACTGTGATTGAGAGGGGCTGCTTCTTATTCCCCTGGGAATGTGTCAGGGGCCCAGATGTCATAAACATAGGGGATTTGTCCTTTTCCCTGACTTTATTCCACCAGTAATGCTGAGTTTGCAGCATCTCTGTTTCAGTTTTGCTGCTTTTCTTATTTTGTTTTTTTTTTCAGTGGTGTAATAGAGTCCCATGAGCACTGGTAAGGAAATAAGGACTGATGGACTTTCTGGAGAGGGATGAGGAGAGTCCTCTAATCCTCCCCTGTTGCTCCTTCTCCTCTAATTGGTACCTGGGCACATTGCTGGTCAGCTTGGTTGGCCAGCGCTGCTGTAATTGGGAACAGGAATTTCAAATGTGGTTAGTGTTCGAGTTTATTTTTTTTTTAATGCTGCACATATGCAAATGACTCCGTGTTTCGGGCCCAAACATCAAACTTCAGGCTGTGTGATAATGAGTTTTGACGAGCAGCATTTGGGGACTTCGTATTGGCTTTATACATTAGGCCTTAATACTGCAGCTGTCCGTGCACCAGGCAGAATCACACAATGGTTTGAGTTGCAAGGGACTTTAAAGCTCATCTCATTCCATGCCCCTGCCATGGGCAGGGACACCTTCCACTATCCCAGGTTGCTCCAAGCCCCATCCAGCCTGGCCTTGGACACTTCCAGGGATGGGACGGCCACGGCTTCTCTGGGCAACCTGTGCCAGGGCCTCACCACCCTCACAGAGAAGGATTTCTCCCTCACAAGTAATCTAACCCTGCCCTCTAAAGGAGTTCTGTTTATTGAAATGTTAACGTACTGTTTTGTGATTTCCTCTGCAGCTGGCCTGTGGACAGTATTCACACTCGGCGGGGTGGGCAGCAAAGCGTCACCGCAGCTGGAGCAGTGCTCCCCGCTCGCCAGCCAGAGCCTGCTGCTGCTGCTGGTCTTGGCCAACCTGACTGATGCCCCAGACATGCCCAACCCCTACAGGCAAGCTATTATGTCCTTCAAGAACACACAAGGTTCATATCTGTTCTTATTTCTAAGCATGAACTGTTGAAAGTGAATTTTAAGTTGCTGTGATTGCTTAGAGGTTCTCTTTCCAGAAGTTGTTGTTCTTCCAGCAAGCTCATGGAAGAGCAGTAATTGTGCCTTTTCTTCTGGGAGTTCTGGGGTGAAGTTCCTCAGCTGCTGGAACTTAATGGTGGGGACAGAGGGAGGATACTTTGTCCTTCAGACTTGAGAAATATTAGAAAACTTTGTAATTCTAGTCCTGTTTACGGTTGGACTAGATGATCTTGAAGGGTTCTTCCAACCTTGATGGTTCTGTGACTCTGTAATTTCATAGAATATAATTAAAACTGACCTGTAAGTAGGTAAATTATCCAAGAGTCTGCTGGAGTCACCTAAAACTTTATAGAGGAATCCTGTTTAGCTGGAGTCATGTTCCTTGGAGCGAAGATAAGCAATTGAATTGCTACCTGGATGGATTCGCTGACTATATTCTTGTGTTGCAAGTGTGAGGGAAAAAAATATAATTTTAATAAGATTAATTTTAATAATTTTAATAAGGTTGATATAAGCACTTTTGTGAGTTTTGTGTGTGTGGAAGGCTTCAGAGTTGTTTCAGTGCTTGTCTGGTTTTTGAGCAGGCTGGTTCCAGTCTCTGTGTCAGGTAACCGCAGGTGCTATGCTGCACTGACTCACAGAGGGTCTTGTTTGGGACAAAGTGGTTCCTTGACACAGCCTGGACTATCTGGGTAGGTCAGTGAGCAGCTGTGCTACTTCTCATAGAATCACAGCATCGTTTAGGTTGGAAAAAGCCCTCCAGGGTCATGGAGTCCAGCCATTCCCCAGCACTGCCAAGGCCACCACTAACCCATGTCCCCAAGTGCCACATCCACATGGCTTTTAAATCCCTCCAGAGAGATGGGAACTCCCGGCACTTCCCGTATGTATTTTATGGACTTAAATCCCTAAGTTTGAGCCATGGGATTTTACCTTTCATTGGCTTTGTGCAGGTCGACAGCGTGCACAGAGTTCAGGAGGTGTGTGACAACCTGTGAAGCCACAATAATCCCTCTGAGTTACTTACTTTCAGACAGTTTTTGTATTCCTTTAACCGTTAAGTATTTAGCAGGTTGAGCTCTATGTTATTTACCTTTACCTAGGAAATTCTGTTAGATCATGAGGGCAGAGGTTTGTTCTCATTAGAAGAATTCTGAATCCTGACATGCTCTTGATTTGTTGTATGCCGCTTACAGGTGGTTGAGATCAAGTTGTCGATAAAGTTTTTGTTTTGCTGTATTTTTTAAACTGCAAACTTCCATTAATGTTTTATTTTGGTTTACTTTGATTAAATTAACTAGTAGCCAGTAAATTTTGTTGAGAAGTGTTACACGCTTATCATTATAAAATTTTGAAAGAACTTTTCCTATGTCAAAAGTAGCATGAAAAGCTGTATTTTCTCTAGACGTGTACAGTTATAGAACGACTTATGGTTTCCCAGAAACTTGTTTCCACTTGTAATACTCGTAACTGAGCTTAAATTTGATTCTTGTAAACATTCTGAGGGGTTGGTACGAGGAAAGTGAGACGGAAAAAGAAAGGCTGGTTGCTGTCACAACGATCTATAGCACGTGACTATAAAAAAACCCCACCTTTTTTTTCTTTTAGAAGTAATTTATATAATTTAGTTGAGACAAAACTAGTAGAATTCAGGATCGTTTTCTTCGTTCTACATGGTCTAGAATAGTTTAATTTTTCTGTTGATCAGTTTAATGTTCTGTAGAATAGTACAGGATTGTGCTGCTGTTGCTGGTAAGTTTCTTTAATACTGTTTAGATTTTTATGACTGAACGTGAAATGCTATAAATCCAATTGGCACAGTTTAAACATCCACAGTGGTGAAACTGGAAAGTCAGTGGACACTTCTCAGCTAATGAACTGTGGCATTGAGGATGGAATTGTTCTGATTTTGCTGTATACATCCAAACCTTCCCTTGCAGAGAGAAATTTTCACCCAAAGCAGGAGGTTTCACACCAGTTGGTCCATAACCGTGGTCAGTAGTTCAGAAAGGGCAGGTTTGGGTCTATTGCTGTGTCTGTGAGTGCGTTGTTTTGGGACAGACAGGGTTCCCATCACCACAGGGCTGTGTCTCGCCTCTGCGTGCACAGCAGCTCTTCCCGACTCCCGCAGACAGGAGGAGGGTTTGCTCCAGGGCTCCTGCTGACTGCAGCTGAATGGCTGGAGCTGCCGCCCCTCGCCCAGGCCAAGGGAAGCGACGACTCCCCGGCACGTCGTCTCCGCCGGGTCCTCAGAAAACTGAGGCGAGCCAGGGCTCCTGGGGGGCTCCCACAGGGCTTCCAAGCACTTTCTCCTTCCAAAGCGGGTTTGTTCAAAATAAGTGACGACTATCGCATTCTTCTGTGCTGAAAGCTGTTCAGGAACTTTGCCAAGAGTACGGGCTACAAATCAGAGAATCACAGTATAGTTTGGGTTGGAAGGGACCTTCAGGATCACCCAATTCCACTCCTCTGCCATGGCAGGGACACCTTCCACTAGATGAGGTTGCTCCAAGCCCCATCCAACCTGGCCTTTGGCACTCCAGGGATGGGGCAGCCACAGCTTCTCTGGGCAACCTGTGCCAGGGCCTCACCACCTTCAGTGTAAAGATTTTCTTCCTAATCTGTTATCTAAGTGTCTCCTCTTTCAGCTTAAAACCATTCCCCCTTGTCCTGTCTACTTGCCTATGTAAAAAGTCACTCTCCACCTTTTTTAAAAGCCCTGTTTGAGTTCTAGCCTTTTCTATTTCTACTGGGAATTCCTAGACCACAGAGATCTGTGCAGAGGTTTACCAGTTTTTATTGAAACTGGTAAAGGTTCTGCGAACAGAAATCTGTTCTATTTTCACTTCCAGCTCTGGCATAGAGTGTCTTATGAATATGAACAAACTGCTGTTACTTTGAGGGATGTCAGACGATGTGGTGTCGTGTTTTACACCACTTAACCCGTGAAACTCCCCACCACACACATCTAAAGTCCTGACAATGTCTGTGTTTCACTGAGATACCACGATAGTCTTGACCTATGCACATATCCCCTTCATACCAAGGAATGGATGGATGGGAGATACTCCATACTGATGTCAGGGAACTAAACGTGGAAGTTTGGGGTGAATTGTCAGCATATGGGTTCCTGAGAAGATATTGTAGCTGTTCTACTTGCAGCAGCTCCTGGGACCGCATTCCTTCTTAGCAGTGAGAGCCATTTGGACAAAAAGAATAGCTTTATGAAAAAAGATGAGTGTTTTGTGCAGGTAGAGGAGTCTAACTGGAGCTCACGTGGGAGGACAACCTCAGCTTTTTTGGCACAGCTGAAGCTTTGTGAGACCCTATTAGGGTTTATGACCATTGGTGATAGGAGTTATGGGTGATTTTTATTTCCTTCTCACTGTGGTGTCCGTATAAAATACTTCACCAGGAGATTTTTATCTGAATGATAAATGTATTTGTTCAAAATTCTCTCTTGTTTCTTTACTTCAGATAACACTGCTTTTTCGTCATCAAATCCACACGCTTTCCAGATTAACTTTAACAGCTTATACACAGCCTTGTGTGAGCAGCAGAAGTCTGATCAGGCCACTCTCCTTTTGTACATGCTTCTTCACCAGAACAGCAACGTGCGGACGTACGTGTTGGCACGGACAGACATAGAAAATCTGGTAAGTCCTTCTCTGCCTGCCTGATTCTCATCACAAGGGGCTGGTCCTGGGACGTTGGGTGTCACCAGCTGCCGGTGGTCCCAGTTCTGCAGTGGGGGCAGTAGGTCCTGCCTCACTTTTTCACCAGTTCTAGCTTGCTTACTCATTGTCGTTACCTCATCTCAGGAGCATCACGCTGAACATGTCACTGCAGTAAAGGGCAGTACTTGCAGCATAAAAGCTACAAGGCTGTGTCTCTTTCCCTCTCTCTCTGTGCCACTGTTATGATCCCAGGTCAAACCTGCTCACTTCTGTGATCATGGTGTAAAGAAACTGGTGGCAGATATAATTCTATTCATTAGTTTTTTTATCTCTTTTAGATATTTGAGCCAAAAAGTTGCACGAGCTTACTGTGTGCATTCAGGAATAATAGTTAACAAAATGAGCTGTAACTTGACTAACATGCCAAATGTCTTACAGGGTTGACCTGAGACTGAAACTCCTCATGGAGCAGCTCACAGGTTTTATAGAAATACAGCTGTAGTGAGTTTTTAGCCACTTAAATAGGATTGTGGTTAATGGGCAATATAACAGACACCTGGTATGGTTTTTGTAGGTTATAAATTAGCTTATGCTCCCCACTTTAGTCATGTCACAAACCACTTTAACAAATCTTACTTATTAAAAAGCATTCCTTTAATAAGATAATGGCTGTCTAGGGGGATTGGTAACGGAATAAGAACCCTTTCCATTTTAATATTTGAAATCTTGCCAGGTAATTAGATCCCTTGCCTGTTTGATGGCAGATATGGAGTGAGTTTGGTTTCAGTCCAAGTTCCAGCAGATGTATTTCTAAAATCGGAGTTGATAGACTCCACTGTTGGCAAACGGGGGTGAGATGGTTGATACTGAATTGATTCAAGACTGAACTCCTGTGTCGTCTGCTGCGGATTGTCTGGGCAAGGGCTGAGTCATTTTGCATGAATTCTGTGAACAAATGCTCATGTATAATTTTTGGGGCGGTTTTAGTGTGTGATATGAGAAGTTTAACAGCTGATAACCTTAACAATTTGCTGTATCTTTAGAATCATCAAATAGAATCCCAGAAAGGTTTAGCTTGGAAGGGACCTTAGAGCTCATCTCATTCCAACCCCCTGCCATAGGCAGGGACACCTTCCACTAGACCAGGTTGCTTTGGAGAAGAAAAGGTATGCATTGTTTTAGAATCATGTTGTCTGATATACTGTAAAACTTCCAGAAGAACCATGAGGTGCATGTGTCAAAACAACTCCAGATGTAGGTACTCAGATGCTCTGGCACTGTGGGATATTTTCATATATTATCACCCCAAAAAAAAAAAAAATCAAAAAATCTCAGAAGTCATCAGCAACATTTAACACTTTGTGGGAAAATCAGAAAATTCAGAAAAGCATCACTGAAAAGTCAACAGTATGTTGACTTGGGGGTGGTTTGGTTTTTTTTTCCAGACAGCGACATTTGAAACTGTCTGCTCTTATTTTGTTCTTCCTGCGTACTGCTGCTTTTTTGTGATGTCTGCTGACAAGTTACTGACATTTTTGTCCAATCCTCTTGTAAGAATGAGCAGCAACCAACTGAGAAGAGCCGCTTTAATTGCTCAGTAACACAGACCCAAAATGGACTGGGGGATTGGGAGGGTTACTAGACAAAGAAATCATGATCTTCTAATTACAACCCTTCAGTGAAAAAAGCTAATTCAGTCTTGGGCTTGTAAATCAGATGAAGGGACTTGAATGTTGGAGCTGGTTATTCCTTGCTTTATGGCAAGAGTGGTGGTAATACTTCTGGTGGTATACTGCCATATTTCATAAAATAGTTACTGTCTGTTGAAAAATGGAGACAGTGCAGAGGATTTTAATTTTTGCTTGCCTTAAAATTACCAATAAAACTGTGAGAGGCTTAGGAAGCTAATGTGGTAGGTCAGAGAAGAGCTTGAAAAGCATCAGGACGTGTATGTGCCTTCATACGGGAGAATCCTTGAACAGAGAGGACTCCCTGCTAGCAGAGAGGGGTGGTGAGAAGTAAAGCCTGGAGGTTGATTTTCACAACCTGGAGATATGGGACAAAAACAGTTAAGGTAATTAATTCAGAGACAAAATGACCTTTGGATGAGGGTGGATGAGTTTCTGGAGGCCTGTGGCGTAAATCAGTGGCCTGTTCACTCAGGGGTGGTTTGGTGAATGAGGTGCACGCATCTGTGCTGTGCGAGGGATCACGTCCACAGGCAGCCCAGTGCTCATCTTAAACTTTCAGGGGTTTTGCAGGTTGCTCCAGTTTCGTTGCACTCTCTGCATCCCATTTGTTGTGTTTTTCCCTGTTTTAATTCTTCTTTCTGTGTCCAGAATGCATCACCAGAAGATGCTCTGTAACGTTTCCTGAGGGTTTTTGAAACGTGTCTTTGCTCTTTTGTAACTTTGGTTTAATTTGTAAATTGATTCCGTTTGTATCTATTAGCTGTTGTAATAGATTCTGTTTCAGCTCACTTCCTCGTTTGTATATGATTCTCTCTCAGTCAGTTACAGGTAAATACCTTCACCTTCTGTTGGGCTTCATGTTTTATCGTTAGTAAATCAAATTTTTTGCTCTTACAATAAATCTGTTTGGCAGGAACGAGTAGGATCTTTGTGTGTCTTTCAAAACTTACGTCACTTTGTATAATTTTGTAGAATTATAAAATGGATTAAATATCTGATGCTGTTTGGGATGTTCACATCTAGGATTTGGCAAGGATCCTCCAAGAAGTGAGGAGACAGTTGAAATAGGATGCAAATAGCAAATATTTGATAGGCATAGCATCGTGGTCTGTGGATGGAAGAATGTTAAGCCTTTTCCTGTTTGAATTAACACCAATATTGCAAGTAAAAATACCAGTGATATTTCCACTTATAAGAAATGAGCTGTTCAATGTGTTTGCTTTGGCTGCTGAGTTGAGCTTTTGTTGCTGCTCGACCTGGCTGGACTGAAGTAATGTATATGATGATGTATTTATATCAGTTGATGGTACGGCAATATTTTTTCCTGTGGTGTAAATTTGGCTTAAGCAGGTTACTGCTTGTGTTTTGTTGATTTCTGAAGACAAGCTATTTTAAAACTCTCTACTGGGGAAACCAACCTGGGACTGAATATAGCACCTGCAATTTTCTGTGTCTGTTTTCACCTGCCACTTGTTTTGGGGATTAAAAGTAGCTTTTTAATGGCGGCTGTGTCTTGCCAGTTAAAAACCACTCCTGATGGGGGAGTGTCAGTAGTAGTGCAGTAGTGGTGGTTTACTGACTGTACATTGCTTCCAGCTCTGTGCAGCTTATTATCATAACTCTGGGACTTGGAAAGGACTTAGAGCTTTAGGCAATCAAAGCTACGTGCAAGTGTTGGAGGTGGAAATAATTTGAAGAGTGGACTAAAGCTAAGATAATTTTAACAGTAGACTAAATGCTTGTCTCCCTTTTCCCCCATCCAAGGAAAAGGACTGATGTTTTTTGGCCATACATCAGTTACATGTTCTGGGGAAAACCTGGTCTTTAGTCAAGACCGATATTCAGAAAACACAAAGATGTTGACTCAAGTTTCTACTGGAGAGAGAGGTTTGTGAAGGATCCTTTAAAAGGAATGGCAAAGGAAGCATGATTGCAATGTATAAATATTTTTATGTAATGTTTTTTATTTTCATATTTATTTAATAGTAATAAAAATGTTATTTTAAATATATTGTCCCTCAGCTTCTGTTGCGGTCTTGTCTTGACCCTGACCAAAGCATCTGTCAAAAGGTTTTGTGGCCTGCAGCATTTAGATCAATCTCATTTCATTTTAATAGAAACTGTTTTAGTATGTTCCAGCTGTTTTGAGGATGGTTGATTGTAAGAGAACATTTTGGTAACTTCAGAGGCTTGTGAAGCACTCGGTGTCCTGGCCGCTCACCAGAATAGGTTTCACATGATTCATCCTGCTGAACTTGGCCTGTTTTGAAAAACAGCAAGCCTTTAGGTGTCTAGAAGCTTCTTGGAACTGAGAGTTTTCTCCAGTTCCTTTTTCCAGGGTATTTTGTGATTTAGGCCTGTTTCTGCAGCCCCGGGAAAGCCACGTTGTACTGAGCCAGTGGAAAGCTAATTTTCAGTTGGTAGAGGGACAGCGTTTGCATCTGGATTAACTTTAGGCTAGCATTCAGGTATGCTTGCTGTTGCAATGAAATCTCATTTTCGTTATTATTGCAAGACTTTGGCTTAAGCTGTTCATCCTGGTGGAAATGTTGCAAGACCTTGGGCTGAACTCTCATCATAATGTCAGTTCTCTTTGGCTGCATATTATCTAAAATTGGAAAAACAGGCCTTTTCTAGTCTTAACCCAACCCAAACTGGTTCTTTTCCGGGATCATCCTCGCACACCAAAATGGGATTTGACTCAAAATGCCTCTGTTCACCTCAGCTCCAATTTTCATGGCTAGATTTGATGAGCAAAGTCCTTTCACACCAGCGTGTGGTAGAACAGATGGTTAGAAACAACTGTTTTCCTGCTTGAACTGGTGAAAATCTTGTTTAACAATTTGATTTTCCCCATAGTGTAGAGAGGAGAACTGAAGCATGAGGGGCCTATGGTAGGTATGGCTGGGAATCTCATTTATTAGGGATTGAAATTCCATGTCTGACCACACAAAGGAATTTGTTTAGACTCTCTTGTGGAGACAAAATCACTGCTTAGGGGTGGTTATTTCAAGAGGGAGGAATTGGTATGATATTGAGACGGGCATGGGAGCTTTAGAGCCCCCTCTGTTTATTGTCTGAGGTATTTGAAGAATAAACTAATACACACGTTTTTCCTTCCCTAAAGGTCCTGCCAATTCTTGAAATTCTGTACCACGTTGAGGAAAGGAACTCGCACCATGTTTACATGGCTCTTATCATTTTGCTGATCCTCACAGAGGACGATGGCTTCAACCGATCCATCCATGAAGTGGTGAGTTGTTGTTCTGGTAAATAATCCTTCAGCTCTAAAAGTTGTTTCAGTATTTACTTTTATGAAGGTACGTCGGCAGGTATATTTCCTCAGAGGAGGCTGAATGGGCTCATCCAAATTTGATGGCAGGTATATATTTCCTTTCTAAGGATGAGTAACCTGATGAGTAATTTCAAAACTTTTCCGAGTGAAATGAATATAACACGCTCCCTCCTGTAGAGGAAATGCTGCATGTACCTCTTTTTCTGTCTTTTTTGGTGTTCCTGTTACAAATTAACGTGGTAATATCCAGGCAGGTTGCTTCAAAGATGCTGAAGGTTTACTGTGGAAGTGGAGGGCCTAGAGGAGAGGGAAAAAAACAGGAAGCCGCCTTTTATTTCTAGTTAAAATCTTTGCTTAACTGATTTGATGCAGCTGAGAGGAGCTTTTAGTTGGAGTTTTATTTTCCAGACTGACTGTTACTTCCTTACTTGGCATTTCTTTTTGTGTCATTCTGCTAGATTCGTTTCTATTTTATGTTGTCCATATAATAGAATCCAAATTTTGATTAGCTTTGGTGGACCTTGACCATCTCTGCTGGACAATACCTTGGACAACTATGTTCTACTTTCCCAGCTTCTAAAGCTGTGATAATGCATGAGATATCTGCACTGTTTTAATTTAATTTTTAGACTGGGACACGGAAACTCTCTCTTGGGGTTATGTGAAATTACTGAAATGCAAAAAATGCTGGAAGCTAGTTTCAAGGTTTCTAAACAAAACTCTTCCCAGGTAAATTTCCAGCCTGTTTTGGAAGGAGAGACAATTTTTTTTTTTTTTTGTTACAGTATTTATTTTCTGAAATTTTGGATAATTTGCTATAGCTCTGAGAGTAGAAAGCAAGAAGAGATGATTTATATGCCATTTCCTGGCAATACCTTTTAGGAAGCAGCTTTTAGTAGGAGCACCTGTAGTAACCATGAAGGTGACTGAAATATTTTCCTGAGGCTTTTTTTCTCCTGCCTCCAACTTCTTGTGCCTTGAACCTGTAAATGTGCACCAGAGGTGATGTGTATTTTTGGGTTCCATGTCACTAAGTCATTTAACCTCTCCCATAAACTAAGCTTGTTGAGGGTTGGAGCACAGCAGACAAGGCTTCATTCCTGACTCAGCCTCTTCCCCCATCATTCTTCATTCATTTAGAAGGCTTTACACACGGTCTTTTAATAAATTCCTTACTAGATGAGTAAAAGTGGAAGATTTCCCTAAAATTTCTTAATGAGCATCCAGCTGTGAAATGAAAACATAAATCAAGTTTTCTTGTCCGGTTTATTCTTGCCTTTCAGCTCGCCCTGCCAGCAGAGTTGTAGTGTTTGCTGTGCAGTGTGGATATTGGTTTACTACTTCAATCTTAATAAAAACACAACCCCCACCCTGTTCCTTTTACCCTGCACTGATTTCTTTTTTTTTTCAGTCATGCCTTTGCTTCTTCCATTTTCTTCTAATTTCATCTTTGATTTTACTTCAGATTTTCACTAACTGCTTCTTTCCTTTCCTCTGTGGTTGTTTGTTTTCCCACTCCTGTGCCTGGTGAGAAGCATCCATTCGTTAACAGAGTGTGGCCGGAGTTCTGCTTGATTTGCTTCTTAGGTGGATAGTGAGAGGTGGCTGTGAGGTACCTGAGCCTGCAGCACTGTCTGTGTGAGCTTCTCCTGACAGCCCTACTGCAGAAGAAGCTGTGAATATGCAAACTTTTGCCGTCAGAAGCAAAAGCAGTGCTATAGCACTGCAGAGAACAGGTGTGGAATAAATCTAATTCCTCCTCCTGTCCTCCTCTGTTCCTTACTATTCTTTCTCGTACCCTTTTCTCCATTCTCAGCTGGATCGGGCATGTTTGATGGGGCATGTTTGCCAAAGGAGGGAGCAAATTTAGAGGCAAAGCAGCTTTGCAGTGTTTTTTTAATTGAACTTAAAGGCTTTTTCTTGCCCCCTGCTCTTAATCTGAGTGTCACGTGGACGGATTGGAAGCAGTGAAGGAGAAAGAGAAGGTCTCTCCATGTTCAGATCTTAAACTGTGCACTCTGAAAGTCACCTGAATAAACTGTGACGTAGACGAGTTGATAACTGTGATACCGACCCTTAGGTATTCTTTGCAGAGAGGATTCCTGACTTGTAAAGTTATCTCTGTGATCTGCATCTTCTGTGCCATTCCGTTTGCCGAGGAATGTGGATGTGAAAGGGCAAACGTGAACATCACATCTTCTCTTGTGAACTCTGGGTAGTGGGTATAGCTGTGGGTCGTGGATTCCTACAGATCCTACGATGGGGAATAGTTGAAGGGGGAAAAGGTTTCAAAACCATACTGATAGATCACTTCCCCTCACCCACCTTTTTGAATTATTTAAATGGATGTTTTCAGGTACAAAATTACCACTCAAAAACTACAGTAAAAAGTAAGAAATTTATCTCATACTTTCTTAAATATTAACTCCGTGTCTCCTAAAGGCTAAGAGGGTATTTGTAGGGTTGCAGAATTGAGGGTGTCAGATAAGCTGTGTAGGTCTTTCTGTAAATGTGAGCATCCAGCATCAGTTTCACAAAACCTTAATTCACCACAAATACCAAATTTTAGCAGTTACAGCAGGATTATTTTTTTTTTCTCCATCACTATGAAGAAATAAGGATGTATTTTAGATCAACCTGTTTTTCTCTCTGCTACTCTGTATCCTGTGTACTGTTCTTATAAGAAGCATGACTGTACAGTCCCTTTATGGGCTATTTTCCTTTGTGGCATTTAACCCACTTTTATTTATTGATTTTTAAGATTAATTTTAGTAAGCTAAGTTTTATAAATCTGGTGATTATACCAGATATATCTGGTAAAGAGCTCAGGAAACCACAGAGACTCTTTTTGACTGCTGTAGGATGCTGAAGGATTTTTTATTTAAAATGAATGTGGTCTTAACTGCCTGGAAAATGTAATCAAAAGCATAGGTCCTGTCACTGCAATTGGTTGAATGCAGTTGGGTCACTGTAACTACGTAGAGCTCAATTGCTTTCAATAATAATAATAATATTGATAATAATAATAACAGCAACAGAGTAAACTAGTAAATAGAAGAATTCCCCAAAGGAGACACGTGTTGGTGATTTTTGGTTTCTGATTTATGGAACTGTAAATAAAATTACAGCAAATGTCAAAATAACGTAATACAAAATTTTATGTAGCAGTAACCTTTTAGTACTACTACAGCACTGCATGCTCTAGTAAATGGTGATAGACTGTAAATCATGATTTAAGTGTTTATTTTTAGTGTGTTAAAAAATATCT
>VZRE01009928.1:25362-57121 GCA_013396775.1 Cephalopterus ornatus
TCACGAGCAAAGCTATTGGAAACTGAGAATCTCTCTGCTTGGTATGTGTAGATCTGAGCTCCTGTTCTTTGCATCTGCAGTTTGTGCTCCCTGAGTTGTTGGTGTCCAGGATCCTGGTGTTAAAAATTCATCAAAACATTTTATTTATTTTTCTTTAATTGTTCTTGCAAGACTACCCCAGGACAGAGCCTTTTTCTTTCCCCTTTTTAATGTTATCTGCAAATCAGTGAGATTGGTCAATTGTGGCACTGCTTTCAGGCAGGTGATTTTGAAATTTAGAATATTTTCATGGTTCATGCTTCTGAAACCCAAAGTGGTTGCTTTCTTCATTGTGGAGGAGAGGAGAGGTAACAGGTTCTCAGAGGTAACTTTTTAACCTTGAATTTATTTATTTGTGCTATTCAAAGGAATAGTTGTCTCAGTGACTGGCCTTTTCCCAGGCTGGTGTTTTTGGAGTTTCAGGGAGAACCATTTGCCATTTCTGGAGCGAGACCGGGGCATGAACCTGTCTTTGTCCGTGCTTACAGCTGTCAACATGTTTTTTTAACAATCTCTGGTAACTTCATGTTTTGCATTAGGGATTTGAAACTTCGTCAGGTGGCCTTTATGCCGGGGCTCTGTTGCTGACAATGTGACTAATTGTGACCAAATTACCAGTCTCGGGGCACGGGGAGTCTGTTTCCATCTGCGCAGCGCATATGTAACTGGAGGTGCCCTGACGTCCGTGGTCACTGAATATTCTCATTTTGCTGTTCCCAGAGCCAGCTGGGCTGTTTGCATCCTCCCCTGCACAGGGGTCATGTTATCAGGTGAAATCCATAGGGACAAGCTGAAGCTTATGTAAGTGGCTGCTTCCAGCTCCTCTGGGACGGCACTCTGCTCCCAGTGATGGTTCTGTTGCTGCTTGGCAGTGGTTGAAACCACACAGAATCCTTTAGGTTGGAAAAGTCCTTTAAGACCATCAAGTCCAGCTGTTCCCCCAGCACTGCCAAGGCCACCACTAACCCGTGTCTCCAAGTGCCACATCCACGTGTTGTAAGTGTGTAGGAACAGGAGCCCTGATGTGAAAGGGGGAATTTGGAAACAGGGTGTGGCTGGCTGCTCAAGGAACATGGGATGGTGTAATAGGGGAGAGAGAGAGAGAAGAATTAAACAAGAAACAAGTAAGATTTGGGACTGCTGAGCAAAGAAATCAGTAAAGAGGCAGGACAGGAACAGAGTGACAAAATGGGGAAGATGGAGGCAGGCTTCTTTTTGATGAGAGACTGGAATGGGCAGGGTAGGACAAGAGGGAATGGCGTCCCACTGCCAGAGGGCAGGGTTAGATGGGATATTGGGAAGGATTGTTGGCTGTGAGGGTGGTGAGGCCCTGGCACAGGTTTCACAGAGAAGCTGTGGCTGCCCCATCCCTGACAGTGTCCAAGGCCGGGTTGGATGGGGCTTGGAGCAACCTAGGCTAGTGGAAGGTGTCCCTGCCCATGGCAGGGAGATGGGACTGGGTGAGCTTTCAGGTCCCTTTGGGCCCAAACCATTCTGTGATGCCATGATGATAAGGTGTGGTTGGGGGAGTGGAAGCTGATAAAAAAAAGAACTGAGAAGGAATGGGGTCTCTGGGGGCAAAGAGATGGGAATGAATTACAGGGAGGGAAAACTGGAAGGGTGATGACTTGTATATAGCACAGGGAGCCATAGGTGGATGAGAAAGATGTTGATGGAGGGCTCAAGGTCCTGCTTGAGATTACCTAACTTGTCCGAGTCCTATTCCTCTTGTCCCATTGGGACACTTTTTTGGAGAGAGCATTTGATGGGATCTGCTTCTGAGTCCCAGCTTAGTGTGAATCAGGAGCGTCCACTTCGGTTCATAAAGTACAGGCATGTGCCCCACAAAACAGCACCAAAGGGAGTGAGAGGAAACATGGGGCTCATTTTATTTGTGGGAGAAGGTTGCTTTGCTATTTCACTCATAAATGAGAGACTACAAGAAATATCTTATTAGAGATTTAATCAGTTAAGTTGATTTTTTTTTGGTGGGGGTAAGTGTATTTTGTCTCACAGGGGAAAAAAAACCTCTAACCCTTGGGTATTGTTTTAGAGCGAATTGAGTGAAATTATTTCTTTTCAACAATCTTCTGGAAATGTGTCCCTTTTTGTACTATTGGTTTGGATTTATGTTGTGTGCCATGTCAAAAAAAATAGTGTTTTCCACCTCCCATTTTCATGGCTATGTTGTGTTTTACAAAAGATTTAAAAAAATGTTAGATTTTCAATAAGGATTTAAAAGTCAGGAAACGAAATGTGCAACCACAACTTACCCCTCTTGTATTTATGTGTTTCAGTGTAACCATTACTTAATGATCATATACTATATTCTTCAAATAATAGTATATTTTTGTTCTGGATGGTTCCAGTGCTGAGCTTGAGATATTTTTTTTTTTTGCAAGGTAGTTAATTTTTTTATATAAAGTCTTCTCTTTAAAACAGATATATTCACATAGTCACAAATAAGCCGTTATTAAGAAATCACGATTAATGGCAACCAAGATGACGGTCTACACTTATTTTATCATTTTGCAGCTGTGAAGTAACCCAAGAATTTGCTATATCTGATCATAGGTTTATGCTTAGCAGCATTGGGATGATGAAGTTCTCCTCTGGCAGAAGAGTATCTTCATGCAGTGGAGTTCACATATGTGTAATCCTTTAATTACCCAACTAACAGCTTTTTAACTTTTCGGTTGCCTTTTTTTTAGTGAAAATAGGTGTGGGTTTTGCTTTGTCTTTCCTGTTAATCATCTGTGTTGTTCATACCAACTAGTTGTCCTTGTTTACTGAAACTCCTTGGATGACTTGATTTCATTTGTACCATCACCACTTTGTCTTTAAATAGTATTAGTGACTTATAACCAGAAATTATACCGCTTTCTGCATCCACTCATCGCCTGCTATTTGTGGAAGCCTTTCTTGTAGTGATTTCGTGTTTCCTATCTGTTCCTCAGCCTTGACTGTTCTTCCCTTAAATACCTCTCAAGTCTTCCCCTCTTCCTTGTATTCTGATTTTGTGATCCTTTTAGCAAAAGGCGTTTACCAGAATCCAGCACACCTGAGCCTGCAGTTGGGGATGTTTGTCACCTTAGCCATTTAGTAGTGGTTTTCCCATCTGTAGTTTGCAGTTGTTGGCTTCATTTTAGCTTCCCTGTGGGAAAAATAGGAAGATGCTAATGAAGAGTGATGTACTGTGCACTGTGGATAATGGACATACCTTTTTAAAATTGATTTTAAATTTACTTTAATGTTCTGAACTTTTGTCTCTTCATGTGTAGTAAAGAAAGGACTTCTGTATCTCAAACAGCATCAGCTTACCAACTAACTATGCGTCATAACCACGATGGTATTTCAAATGACTCTTGTACTGTGAAAGAGCTTCAAGAGACAGAGAATCATAGAATGCCAGAATGTCTTGGGTTGGAAGAGACATTCAGGCTCATCCAGTTTCACCCCCTGATATGGACAGGGATGGCCTTCCACTATCCCAGGTTGCTCCAAGCTCTGTCCATCCTCTCCTTGGACGCTTCCAGGGATCCAGGGGCAGCCACAGCTGCTCTGGCCAACTTGTGCCAGGGCCTCACCACCCTCGCAGCCCTGATATTCCTTCCCAATATCCTATCTAACCCTGCCCTCTGGCAGTGGGAAGCCATTCCCTGTGTCCTGTCCCTCCATCCCTTGTCCCAAGTCTCTCTCCAGCTCTCCTGGAGCCCCTTTAGGCCCTGGAAGGGGCTCTCAGGTCTCCCTGGATCCTTCTCTTCTCCAGGTGAACCCCCCCAGCTCTCCCAGCCTGGCTCCAGAGCAGGGGGGCTCCAGCCCTCAGAGCATCTCTGTGGCCTCCTCTGGACCTGCTCCAACAGGTTCACATCCTTGTGTTGAGAGACCTAAATATATTCAGAAGTGTTTTCATATACCTTCTTAAGAGAAGATGTTAAATAGAGGTTGATAGTTGAGATTGATGTGATTTGGAATTTTTAAGACATCCATATTATTTTCGTTGCATCTGAAGTTTCAGTAGAACACACTTAGATGAGTTATACAGAGCAGCAGCTTTGTGTGCAATAGTCCTTGTTAAACATATTTAAGTTTTGACCCAGAATAACCCTGAATCTATAGAGGATCTTCTCCATGTTTTTAGGACAGTTCCTGTTGACTCATTTTTACCAGCCTTTTAAGTCCGGGTGTTTTGTGCACATGTTTCCTCCATGCTGGTTGGCGGAGTACAAGGAAAGTGTGAACTGATTCTCCTCCTGCAATAGGCTTGGAAATGGTGGTAAACTTCATCCACACTGATAGTGGAGGGCTCTGAAAGATACAAAAGCCTTAACCTAGCTGATGACTTTGTCTAAGTTTTGGGGGAAGAAACCGTGTATCTGGCAAGAGAAAGGCTTCAGTGTGGAGTCAACACTTCGCCTGTGGATCTCCCCCGTGACCCTCAGCGTGTGAGCTCTTACCCATCAGTCAGAGCTCCTGCATGCTGCCTCTTGCCCAGCCTGTAATGAGGGAAAATGGGAAGGAATTGGCAGCAGTATTCATGTGTCTGAGGTGGAAATGGAGTCTTTATGAGGTGAAAAGGGTTAAGATCAAGAAGAATAGAGGAGTGTAGTGGCACAGGGCATAGAAATTAGGGAATTGCTAAATGTAATCATCTTTCTGCAGCTGGCAGGTTTCCACAAGACTTAAAGTTGGTGAGGTCTCCTAGGTGATAATGCTGCAGAGGTCTGACTTTTTTTTTTTTTTTCCTAATTTTGTTTGACTCATGCTTCGGAATACAAAAATTAAGTCACAGTTGAGGCTGGAAGGTAATTTAAGGAATTTGTGTTAAGGACCACGAGATTCCAGACACCTTCCTACATTCTTTATTCAGACATAGGTGCTAAAGAACTTTGTTCTTTTTTTTTCTTTTTTTTTTTTTCCAGATACTGAAAAACATCACTTGGTATGCTGAGCGTGTCCTAACAGAGATCTCACTTGGGAGTCTCCTGATACTGGTGGTGATAAGAACCATCCAGTACAACATGACACGGACCAGGGTGAGTTACGTGTGGATTTCTAACTCCAGCAGCCCGAATTCAACTTCGAACAGGGTGTGGGATTTTATTCATTCTGTTGCAACCAGGTGGCATCTGCATTTGGGGCAGAAAATGGACGAATCAGTTACATTGACTGTTCAATGTTTCTGAACTTGTTACACAATTTCTGTATTATCATCCAGTTTGTCGAGTAGGATTCTCCAAAGACCTTAATTCAGGCATCAAACCTGTCTTCGAATAAGAAGAAAGAGTTCCTTAGATTCATGAAAAGAAAGAAATCATTGTGGGTTGTTTGCCCCTCTTAAATGACTTAAAAGAGGGAATTTCAGCTCTGTTTATTGTTAGTGGTTTTACTTCTTCAACTTTATAGCCTCGTATCAGGTGGGTTTTGTGCATTTTTCAAGAATTTAGTTTTATGCTTTGTTTCAAACATATAAGCATAGTGTCATGCACTTCTGAATATCTTCATCAGTTAAAAGCACAGTTGTTTTTACATTAGAAAGCAACCAAAAAAGCTAATTGTACTTTAAATTGGAAGAATTTAAGGTTTTGCTCTTACCATCAAAAGAATTAGAAGGAAGGAGGGCAACTTTGGCATATATTTGTCGTATTTAGAATCTCTTATGTAAATGAATATTTTGGCTTGAATAGGGAAACTGATCTGTTTTGGATTGGATAAGTGGGCGAATTTTTTTCTGTGGAAAGCCCTTGACTTTGACAGGGCAATCATTTAGTTGCTTATCTGGCCAAGTGGTCTCAGGGATGCTGAAATGAGGATCAGTTCCCTGAAGTGTAGTATGGTTATAGTTTTGGGATATATGGAATGCTGTGAAAGAGTTAATAGGGAGATGAGTTATGGCTTAGAAAGTTTCAGGATAAGACTATAAAAAGGAGAGAGGAAGGGAGAGAAGAGGAAAACGTCTCTGTGTACTTTTAACATCTCTGATGCCATTGTAAATCAACATCGCTAGAGATGCGAAGACATGCACGTGCAAGTCTATACATATAGATATGTACACTCTGAAATCTGTGTGGAATCACTCTTCTATAAGCCTTATATTTTAAGAAACCATATTAAAACATCACCAAGTGTATACACTTTGCGTTTCTGCTCTGCGCTTTTGGCCGTGTCCTTTAAAACAACATACATTACTCAGCCTTTTGCATGACTCCTGCAGGAGGTGTCAGTGTCTGTCAAAAGAACAGTTTGATGTGTTGGTTTTTTTATCTTTCCCCTTCTTTCTGACAGGACAAATACCTTCATACAAATTGTCTGGCAGCCTTAGCAAACATGTCAGCCCAGTTCCGCTCCCTTCATCAGTACGCTGCTCAGAGGATCATCAGGTAAATATACAAACTTCTCTGAAAATCATCTTTGCTGAAACTCGGGAGTGGAGAAACTTGGATTTTAAGTGCCTTAATTGATACCAATGAACTAAGTAGCAGAAATGACAACTGAGTAACTAAATAATCCCAGAATAAATCTTAACTTGCTTTATACTTGAACCTGTTCTGAATGGACAAAAACCCCACTGTCTTATCTGTCTGAGGAACTTCTGCCTTTTGGTTCTCTTAACAGAACAGCTCAGTAACTGCTTTCAAACCACGTGGTTTTCAGGGATTTGTGTGAATTATTTTTTTCAGTCATGTATCATGTTATTATAAAAATGCACTGAAAGGTGGTTCTCCATTACTATGCAGGATAGATTTTCAACTTACTTCTTCCTGCATATTTGGAAAAAGATCTATGTTAAATCAGACATAAGGGAATGATGATTTTGTGACAGCACCCTGCAAATATGGACAATAAAACCTAAATCCATGCTTTTCAATGGATAAATTTTATTATCCTGTATAGTAATAAATAGTCAGTATCTGCTATGGTTCTAAAGCAGGGCCATAACTTTAAAGAAGTAGATATTGAAGTGGGTCATTCCTGTTTTGTTTCTGTGCTGCAAAGCACTTTGTGAGGGCAGGTAATCCTGCATCAGGCATCCTTCTCATCTTGGCAGCCAGCCCTGCTCCATGCTCCAAGGGAAACTGGGAAGGTCCTTGTTAATGTGATCTGGAATAAACTGTTATAGTACTTGTCAGGTACAGACAGCGTGCCAAAAATGAGGAAATTATGACTGCATGGCTGTGCACTTTGTAGAGGAGTGGGTTAACATGAGATACAGCTTGTTGTTAAGGATGTAATTCTCTCCAAGCCACTTCTCTTTTGGAAATGGTGGTTTGTGAAAGTGTGGACAGGTAATCAGGATGAATGCATTCTGTTGTTGCCTTTTCCCTGCTTGATACTCACGCTCTTTTCATATCCTTGGCAGTGGTGATGAGGGTTCAGAGTTTGGACCGGAGCTACTTTCTCCTTGCTTGTCACAGGCATTGTCTTAAATGCCTGCTGTCTTCATTTCCCAAATCATAGACATGGACCCGAGTTTTCCCAGCATTTGAAACATCCTGAAATCAGAGATGCTGGCATGGTGTGAGGTACACTTCCTTGGTTCTCAAAAACTCGGTCTGGTTTTTACTGTGATGCTTCATTTGCCACTTCCGAGCTTCTTCCTATGATCCTGGGTTCTGATTTTATTCCGTTTTATTCTAATGCTGTTTCTGCAGCCCAAAGTAAGAGGTGGGACAGGGAGAGGTTATCTTGCTAATCTCAAGACCCAAAAAGTTCTCTTACATTCCTTGTGTTTTTCAGCAGTATGGTCTGACATCTGGGAGCATTATTCCCCATATCTCTAGACATGCATGGTTGCAGTATGACTTTAACGTTGCTGCTTGATTTTAGCTGTGAAATGACTGTGCTGACATTCTCACTGAAGGCAGACAGACTTCCACTGGTGCTTGACAGTGGTGCACGTGGAAAGAAGGCAAGTGGGGTGGATGGCAGAAAACAGGGAGAGGAAGTTCTGTCACAGCGAAAAATCACTGAGTCCAACTGTTGGAGTTCCCATCCCTGGAGGGATTTAAAAGCCATGTGGATGTGGCACTTGGGGACATGGGTTAGTGGTGGCCTTGGCAGTGCTGGGGAATGGCTGGACTCCATGACCCTGGAGGGCTTTTCCAACCTAAACGATTCTATGGTTCTGTTATTTGATTCTATAAATTAGTCTGAGACCTCAGTGCATTTGGAGGATTGTAGAAGTTTTAGTCTGATAGTATAGCAGTTTGAGGAATCTTGGTTATCCCAACCATGGGGTACCGGGAGGGTTGGAGTTTATTTTTCTGGTTGGAAGTAATGTAAGGATGGATAGAGAAAATGGTCATACTCATCAGATGAAGAAGCAAAACGAAAGTGCAATGAGATCTATATTATATCTTATATAATGTGATATTCTTACATAATTCATAAATATTCCGTGTTGTTACTTTTAAGCTTCTGCCTTGTCATAGGCAGATGCTCCATGTTATTATATAGTGGAAATTGTAATGAAGGAGATGACTTTAAATAAACAAAGGAGTATTAGGGAGAGAGGACTAGAGTTATATTCTGGAGTTATAAAACTGTACACCTGGACAATAAGGCGAAAATGATCAGCAAGACTGGGATTTAATTTGTCACTGTGGTCATGGTTGCTTGTAAATCAAAGAATTCTAGTGTAAAAATGTATTAAAATCTGTCCAGTGGGACAGATTAAAATGTCCAGTGGGACCAGGACACGGGCAGGCTGGAGGGAAGAGCTGGTTCTGGGGACAGCCTGTCTCCTGTAGGACTTCACTGCGTTTTCTTCTTAAGAACTTTACAGCCTTGGGTTCCTTGGCAGGTTTAAGCACCATAAGGAAGGTATTTTAACCTGATTTCCTCTCAAAATACACAGACTTGTTATAAAGTTTCAGTTATCAAGAAAAGTAGTAAGAATACACATATTTCTTAAGAGAAATGGTCCTTCCTTTCTCTACCTTAGGAATTCTGTTACCCACAATTACTAAATTTAACTAGCAGTGATGTTCCATGATGCCGAAGCAGAATATTTATATTTATACTAAGAGAAAGTGTTTTGTGTGAAGGAAAAGCCTAAAAATAAGATAGCACTTTATGTTATATGAAGTATTTCAGGGTATAGGTTTCTAAAATTAAGTAGCTGTGAAACACTTAACTTAAAAACTGCTTAGCAATACAACTGAATAGGCAGTCATAATTTAAGCCTCACCAGATGCTCTAATGACTCCTTCCTTAATGTGAGAAGTAATTTCATTTCCACGCAGGCTTTTTCCTAATCCCATTCTGAGCAGAGACAGCCAATTGTTTTAAATTCTGAAGACTATTTTCTATGAAAGAATGAGCTGGGAATATTCAATGTACTGCGCTTAAGACCTCAGTAAAATACGAGTTCATAATGCTGGGTAATTTGTATCACGTTCCAGCAAGCATGAAAATTGTCAGATTTGTATAAATCTATCACAAGTATAAATTTTACACAAGCAGCTGCTGGAAGTAAAAATAGAAGTAAGAGATGTTTCATAGTAAAACCCAGGGCAGTATTACTTTAGGCTGGATGTTCTCTGATGTAGATTGCCCTGACTTTGAGATCCTTCTCTTCTCTATTTACTGTTACCAGGGATTTGTGCTTAATTACACTGAGCTGTTTCATCAGCATAGTGACAGTGCACTGCTCTGTGGAGTGCTGGTATTTGTGGTATCTTTAAATTATATTTAAATATACCTGCGTAGTGATGGAGGTATTCAGTTTGCCACTCAAAACTGCAAGTCAGTTGGCAGTAATTCCTTTAACGTGTTTGGAAACAGCTTGATGATATTTGGCTTTTCTGCAACTTGGCCTGCCTGCTCTGGGGTATGGGACCCATGGAGGGTCTTCCTCAGATCTGGTGTGGTCTGTCATCTCATCACCATGTCGTTTGGATAAAATCAGTGACAAGAAGATGACTGATCACTTAAGGCAAATGCTTTTCCTATGGCTTCATGTGTTGGAATGTTTGCTGTTCTCTAAGCAGGCATATGCCACTAGAGGTTGCCATACACCTCACTAATTAGATGTGCACTTTTAATGTTAAATGACTTTATGGTGCTGGAAACACCATCCAGTTTTCCTTTTTTTCTGTATTATCACCACGGCTGTTCATGTGCAGGGCTGTGTGAGCCACTAAGAACACTTTATTGGCTGCACTTCTCCCTGTTGGATGACTTGAAGAACTTAAATATCAAAAGGTGGCATGTAACTGTATCAGTGTCATATTTTGTTGATTTCTTTGGCTGTCATAGAGGGTTCAGTGAGATTCAGGGAACAACATGAGGAAAGAGGTTTGTGACAACGCTCCTACAGGTGGAATTAGAGAAGGAGATCTGCTTTAAAAGGGTACAGAACAGAGACTTGAGCTTGTGCATGCTATGGGTTTCAGTGGGTTGTACCTGAGTGTCATCACAGCCCTGCCGTGCCTGCTGTGAGAGCAAAACCTGAGGCTGTAAAGGTTGGTGTAGGTTTCTTATAAATACAGTTGTAAGTGCTTAAGTAACCATACTTGTAAAGTCTGTCTACACTGCTGGGGTTCATTAGATCTCTCACCTGAGAGAAGGATGAAGCCCTGCATTCCCCTTTCACTCTCTAACAAAGTCTTCATCATTTTGTAGGGTCAGTTGTGCTTCAAAAGCTACTCTGAAAAATTGCCATCCATTCTGATATATGCTGCTGTATTTGAGAAGTTTCAGCTCCCCCCAAAAACATTTGTTTTATGGTTTCCTGCATCAGTAATTGAATTTCTCTGGTATGGTTTCCTCTTATATGAGTCTGGTGGGATTTTCTTGAGTGAAATTGTTTATGACAGTTGTTTAGGAATGAGTACCTGATGTTACTTTAAACTGCGCTTTTTTGGCTTGGCTTATGTTGGACTAAAAATTGTCTTCAGGTTGTAGGGTGCAAGTTCCTATAGAAAAATTATATTGCCATTGCAGCGTATTTCATAGAATCCCAAGAGTGGTTTGGCTTGGAAGGGACCTTAAAGCCCATCCAGTTCCGCCCCCTGCCTTGGCAAGGACACTTGCCACTGGACCAGGTTGCTCCAAGCCCCTTCCAGCCTATCCTTGAATGTTTTCCTTACTGTAAATAAATTTCTCGTTCACCAACACCCCCTGGTCCTTCTCCTTAGGGCTGCTCTCAGTCCATTCTCTGCCCAGAGAAATTTGTGTGAATCACTGTGTGTTCAGCAAAGAAGAAAAAAAATGTTTATGGAGCAGCAGGATGATCTGACCTGCATTTTGGGGGCCACAGTGAACTGAAAAATCTGAAATTGTTAAGTGTGTGAATGTGATGAAATCAGAAATTACAAATTGCTTAATAATACTTTTTAGCAGTGCCAATAATGAGATGTAATTGCTGGCTCAAAACTCACTAGGCTGCTCACAGAGGAAGATAAACAAATTTCTCTCCCACACAGCTTTAAACTCTGTGAGCATTCTAGTTTTCCTGCCTTTTTTTCTTTGATGTCAACAGTGTTTTCAGGAAGCTCTTTAACACAGAGCTTCCTCTTTCACTGGAGAATAGTGATGGGTAGTTGGAGCAGAGAACTAGTGAGAAGGAGTTACCCAATTCAAAGGTACTTCTTAAGGAGAAAAACTTGGAGAAAAAGCCAGGTTGCTGCAAGAATGCTTCAAAGTTGTTTGCTTTCTAATTTAATTCTTGTTTGGAAACGTGGGTATGGAACATAAGTGTTTCTTCTCATACAGGAGTTGTTATTTGTAAATTGTAAGATTTGAGCTAGGTTGTCATTTCAGACTCTAATGGAGATGTCTAAATTGAGCAAATCAAATTAGGTGAATAGGGTATTCAGCATTTCTGTTAAACTCTTCATTCTGGCTTCTTTCTTCCAGCAGAGGAATAAATTGTGTCAAATTAGAGCCATTTTTCAGATAGAAAACCTCCTGAAATTGTTCCAGATTTGTGAGTTGGAACCCGTTGACCCCAGGAAACATCACTTTGAAAAAGTCAGATTTCGGCAATGTCAGCTTTCAGTAACCAAAAAGCGAGATAGCACGAGTAAGATGTCAGTGATGGATTTACAACACAATTGTCAACCCATACCTTTATGAACACATAACATGAGCACTAGTTCCTCCCTCCTTTTTTTCCTTCTGCAACAGTTGGTTCTGTTAGAACAAGGGATTTATGTTGCTTAGAGCTGCACAGCTCTGGGGATCTTTGAAACACACAGGCTTGTGTCACACCACACACACAGGGGGCCTGGGCTGTGATGACACCGGAGGAACCATCAATAGACAAGGTCTTCGTGTTCTGGGTTCAAACCTTCATCTCTTAATTGGGCCATTAAATTAGATCTCAGTTTACTGATCTCTCAGTCATAATGGAGAAGCATTTGCAATGGCAAACCCCAGAGAAAAGAGACTCTGCTCCCACAGCAGCAGAGATTGAGAGGCTTCACAGGTTGAATTATATCATAATAAAAGATCAAGCTCGGAAAGGGCTTCTTGGAATTAATGCCCTGTGGGCAGAGCTGTTAAATACTGAACTCTCTGAACATCAGCTTTCCAATTCCTTTTTTATAACCAAAAGAAAAGAAGAGAAGGAGGAATTGAGGGTAATGAACAGTTTCACTGAAGCAATGAAATCTGCCTCTGTGGATATCAGGAGTGAAACAGTCACAAATCCCTTGTTTCTGATAGTGAAATCTAAATATCTGCAGTCTGAGCTGTTCAAGAGTAACAGGTAATTTTTTCTTCTCTTTTACATCACACAGTAATTGTGCTAGGAAGAAATTACCTCAATGAAGGTTATCACAACAATAGGACTGTTTTCTAAACTTCCTAGAGGAAATTTTTAATCGTAGGGTTAGGTTGGTTTTCACTGGTGGTGCAGGACACCCTTCAACCCTGCTCTCCAATTCCGTTCTTTGAGGGACCTGTTCCTACAAACAGTGGCTTTTGGTAATTCCTATCCCCAAATATTTTCATGCAGGCATCATGCCACTGAGATAAACAGGCAGAGACCGTCTTTCTGTGGATACAGCTTTGGGTTATTTATCTGCAACTCAGGCAGTTGTTTGGTTTTCTGTGTTTGCTGTAAAGCAGTAGCAGATGACCTTCTATCCCAGCAAACTTACATTGCCATACAATACTCTGCCTGGTGAATTTGTTACTTTGAAAAATTTGTGTTGATTTTTTTCCCACTGTGTCCTTTACTTTGGTGGCATTTTCCATGTGTTGTAAGACAGAGATTTTAGCAATTGATTCTCTTCAGTATGGAGGGATACAGAACTGACTGGTTGGTGTTGCCTCAAAAGTAAGAATTAAAATCCTCAAAGACCAGTTTAGTGCTTCTTAACTTTGAAATAGTTTTGCATGATTTTAGTTTAGAGGATAAAGCATTTATTGTCTAGCCTGGCTTCACAGAGTCAGGGGGGATGGTATTGGGAAGGAATTCCTGGCTGTGAGGGTGGTGAGGCCCTGGCACAGGTTGCCCAGAGAAGCTGTGGCTGCCCTTGGATTCCTGGGAATATCCAAGGCCAGGTTGGACAGAGCTTGGAGCAACCTGGGCTAGTGGAAAGTGTCCCTGCACATGGGAGATGATTTTTGAGGTCCCTTCCACCCCAAACCATTCCATGTTTCTATGATAAAATGGTATTCTGTTTATAATAAACTGCTTTATAATGAGATTTATTTTTTCTAACCCCCATGTTGCAAAATGATAATCCCATTTTTATTAGATGCTCCAAGTAGAGTGAAAACTAATGTCTTCTCAAAAAAAGGGTCTCCATGATATTCTCATGCTCAGGCTCTGTTTGCAAGAGGACACTGTGGAAGTGGAAAATCAGGCAGCTTCAAGCCACTGGGTCTGGACTTTGCTTTGTACCTGTGGACTGTCAATCATGTGCACAGCAGTGTACAGGGAGAGAGCTTTTGAGTCAGCTGGTCAACCTTGGGCAGCTTTGCCTTGCTCTTCCTTGAGCTATTCTGGGGCACAGTGCTCTGTGTACAGGTACTTTTTACACTGTTCGTTCTGTCCTGTTACTGTTACTGCTTAAGCATACAGAGGTTCTCGAATCCCTGGAGTGGCTTTTGTTGGGAGACAGAAGAGATTTATGACGATCTCAATAGTGTTAAATAAAAGAAACATATGCTGGCCTTATTAGTGGCTTGTTGACCTAGATTAGCTGTGGGGAAGCTTATAAGCTGATCAGCCCTTCCAAAATTGGGAGGTGTCATTGCAATTAGTAGGAAAGGCTGTGACAAAAGGGGAGACAACAATTGTTCAGACAAGGGAAAAGAGAATATTAGTAGCAAATGTACTGTTGCTGGTATGACTTAGCAATGCAAATAGAATGAAGTTAGTTTTGAAAAGGAAAGAAGCATCCTTTGTTACTTAGAATTGAGTGTAGTTGTGGTCAGATGTACTAAAATGCTGCTTTAGCTGTGTCAACAACAAGAGGAGTACTCCATGTGGGCTTGCCTGTTTTTGCCTGCGTGTAACATATGGAGGCGAGGTTTTAGGCTGATATCAGCTGTTTCCAGCATGGAAATATCATTGAACTTGGTTTAAGCCCGGTTGAACCTGCTGGGGATTCTGAGTGGGCACCTGATGGGACAGTAATACCCTGGTCCCCCATCTGTTGTGGGCAGCCGAGTGCCCCGCGTGCCGTTGGAAGTGTTTGCTGCCCGGGACCCCCCAGCTCACAGGTCATGGAGACTTCCCAGATGGACAGGCTCACAGCTTTATCTACAGATAGATTGGATCAGGGTGAACCACAAAGGGGTCTTGGGGAAAGGTTGCTTCTCTCTGTCTCAGGTTGTCCTCACGTGGAGCAGAGTGGTTGAGCTATTTTCTGCGCTGCACGTAATGGCACAGGACTCCTTAAAAATGACATTGTTGATTGCTGACCTGGCTTAAGAAGGTATTTAGTACTTAAATATGCACCACTCTGAGAGCTCACCTTTGGACAAGGTAGTCTGGTCTTCCCTCAACCACTTTTTGTGTCTCTGCTGACTTGTGGGCCACAACCAGTGGGATAATTTTCTAATTTTGTCATTTTTTGGGGGCGGGGGGCAGGGAGCAAGGCACTGATACAACTCATTTGTCTTCTGCCATCCAGAAAATCATGTGGTACTTGAGTGTCTTACAAACTACAAGTCATTTCTTGGCAGGATGCGTGATTACATGAACGTATTGCAAATCAGCATGGAACTGAAGTTTGTTCAATCTTGATCCCTGTTTCAGGGAATCTGGGCCATCACACATGTCACAGAGAGCTGGACTTCTGAGGGAGAACGTTCCATCTTTAATTGTTGTGAATGGCCCATTCATGGTCACTTGTGCCACATAAGCTCTTTGGGAACAGTGTGATTTAATAATAGTCTTCAAGTTGGGGAATTTAACTTTTCTTCTTCGGTGTAACCTTAGAACTGTTGATCTTGTGAATCTCTTCTGAAGAAGAGGAGGAAATATCTGAGGAAACACAAGAGAAATTACAGTTTTTCTGATACACTTCCAGTATTGTTTTACAGATGAATTTGCAGAGACTGAGGTTGTTTGGAGTTGCATCATGTAAGTTTTCTGCACATATAATAGCTAAAGGAAGCAGAAATGAGAAGCCAGTAACATTATTCTGATCCTACTAGTACGATTTTGATTTCTTTATCTGCCCTGGAAAAAAGATGGAGGCCACTAAAATGTTTATTGGGTTGCATCCCACTATATTATTTGGGATTTGAGTGTCCATTGTACAGCGAGGATCACAGGATGGTTTGGGTTGGAAGAGACCTTAAAGATCATCTGGATGTGATTCTTATAGCTTTTGCATTATAAAAAGTCTGTTTGAATTATCAGTAATTCATCCTGCAGAAGATTTTTCTGAGATTTAAAAAAACAAGGGAATTCTAATAGTCTTTTAGAAACTGTTATTTGCCATTCCAGTAGAATCCTAGAAACTGCAGTCTTGTCTTAGTTTGTTTTGAATGGAACATATTTATGGGACAGTGTTCCTTAACAGAAGTAGACGTGACTCAGGATAATGAGTTGCTTGAACCTGTCATTTATCCTCAGTTGCAGGGTATTTGGCTAATTAATGCTTTATTCAGATACAGCATGTACTCTTTCCTTTTTAGAAATTTTCTCTTTGGAAAAAACAGTTCACTGTGATCTAAAGAAATGAGTGACTGTTGAACTTAACAAAGATTTATATGGCAAAATGAAATAGTGTTATGGCTCTAAGTAAACATTAGAATGAAACAAAAATATATCGAAAAACATAGCATTGATTATAAATATTTTCTTTCCTTTTTTTTCCATGTCAGGCTGCTGCTTATTTCACATTTTAACTGATGTCATTATATATATCTAGTGTGTGAAGCCAGGATAGGTATGAGTGCCTGCAGGGAGAGAAGCAGATCAGTCAACATTCAACTAATGTGTGTTTGTGCCCTCCAAATTGCTCCTGAAAACTTTCCTTTCCACCACACATGGAAATTTTCGGTTGTTTCAGACCCCATGCTTCAGTGATGATTTTCAAACAGGCTTTCTAATGGATTTTAGGGATACAAAATAACAGTTTATGAAATTTCTAAGTCTCTTAAGTACTGAAACCAAGGTATTTACCAGCACATTGTACTCTCACTGTAGTTTGCAAGGAGAATATTGCACTTTGAATCATCTGACATGTGTAAATGGAGGGTGAAACTAGAGGTACAGGAGAATCAGGATTTAACAACTTTAATGTGCACCAGGCCTTTATAACCATTGAATGACTCAACCTTTTTAATGGTAATGGCCTTCAGCAAGTTAAGGAAAGAACAGGCTTTTAGGTAAAGTAAATACGCTTAGTTCTGCAGTGAACAGATAAATTTACTGTGAAGTTGTGTGGAGACATGTTTCTGGAACTCATTAATTGTGTGCTCGACTCCACAAGTGGGTGTTTCTCCAAGAACCCCAATTTGCAGGGTCTGAAGTGGGTGAATCCTGCTGGGGAGCAGGGCAGGGCCTGACGCTGTGTCCTCTCTTGCAGTGCTCCAGCCGCTGTCTCGCGACTCCCGAGGGAGGATTTTCCAGGCCCAGGCAGACGGAGATGCAAATGTCCCCGTTAATGAGGGTGTCGTAGCATCCCTGTAATCCCGTGCAGAGCTTGTGAATTATCACAAGTGTCTAGCCAAGGGATAAAAGCGCAGGAGGTTTCCAAAACAACATTCCCATAGTAGCATCTCTTAAGCTGCCAGGGATATGTGCCTTCCAAGTAACCAGTGCATCTGGGTGATTAAAGCCTTTGCCCTTTGTCTGAAACGTCAGAACTGAATAGACATTTCCTCCAAGCTCTTTCATTTCTTTTTTTTTGCTTATGGATCATTGGTTGCTTATGTCTGCTTTTAATATACAAATCCTTTTGTTCTTTTTGATGGAACTTCATCTGTACAGAAGTAATTTGGCCTTTCTATAGAAGAATCTCATATATTTGTCCTTTTGTTTTCAGTCTATCAGACATCTCCAGAACTTGTTTGGTTTTCATTTCCTTGCCCTCCTTCACTATAAATACTTTCATGCATAAAGATAATTCTCCTCTCATAAGCCTGTTTTGTACATTTGGCCAGTACTGTGACAGAGTGCTGCTTCAGGGCATGGGAACTTATGTCTGTGACACATTATCACAAATAATCGCTTCTTAAGTATTTAAATAATTTTCATCCTTTTCTTTTCTGTGTTGTTATGGCACCTTTAACCCTATAATGACCCCTTGCCCCCAAACTGCTGTTTTGCAATAATGTAATTTACAATCCTGTCATCACTCTATCCTATAAGATATAAATTTAGGGATGCTTGTATCCGAGAAGAAGGCCTGTAGGAATGAAGTATTTTTAGAAAGCCATGAGAATGTGGCTTAGATGAGGAAGTTAGGTGGGGGTCAAGGCGGAAGGAAAGTGCCAGCAGTGGAAAAGGATCAAGTCAGGGATTTCTGGAGAACTGACACATCCATGTCCATGGGACCTGCTGAAAAGCACCTGGGAGCCCCATGAGAGTTGACTCGTGACAATGCAACAGCACTGGGAGACGTCGGGAAAACCGCATCCAGGTTTTGGGCCTCTAGACACAGGAGAGGGGTTGCCCAGCTGGAGCAAGTTCAGCAGAGGGCTCCGTGGTGGGTGGACGCTGGTGTAGGAAGGTGGTCTGAGGGAACTGGCCTTGTTTAGCCTGCAAGAGAAAAGGCTTGAGGACAAAGAGGGTCAGAGAAGGGGAGTGAGCAGCATTCCCAGGTGGAGGAGGGGGTTACTGAGGAGAGGGTGCCAGGCTCTTTATATGGAAGTTTGTGGCAGGAAGATGAGAGAGAATGGTCAGGAGGTTCCAGCCTGAGGGAAGAAGGCACTTTTTCATGGTCAGGGGAGTGTTGGCACAGCAGCACAGAGAAGTTGTAGACTCCTTGTCTCACTGGATAAACCTCTGCTCAGGTGTGGATTCAGCTTTAACCCTGCCTTGAGTAGGAGTTGGACTACAAACCTCCTAAGGTCTCTTTCATTGTACTTATGACTCTAAGAATAATAATTTTTAAAAAAAACTGAATGAAAAATGAGGAATTTCTTAAGAAGCTTAACTGTGCTAACACAACAGTGGCAGAAACTCACCCCAGAGAAGCCCAAACCACCTTTCCATGAACATAGCATGTCAGACTTTAATAGCAGTCTTCGCACTGAAAAATGAATACACAGTAGTGTTTCTGCTGTGGTTCATCAGTACATCACATCCTCAGTTCATCACACCACAGTTCATCACGTCCTCAGTGGCAGTATAATAAAGAAAAATGAAAAGTGTAATCCAAAATTCTAATTTTGCATGATGTGTATGATGTATTTTGCTGTTAGCAAGAATCACAGAATCCTGGAATGGTTTGGGTTGGAAAGGATCTTAAAAATCATCTTGTTCCACTCCCTGCCGTGGGCAGGGGCACCTTCCACTAGACCAGGTTGCTCCAAACTCCATCCAACCTGTCTTTGAGATAGGCAAATAGATGGTTTGCCTTTCAGATGTTTATACCATATGGAATAGCATCAGTGGGTGATATTTTAGGCAGAAGAGAAATGTGCAGTTATCATGGAGTGGATGATCTAATAAGTTGTTGTTATCGTCTACATAGTGTTTGAGTACAGAATGTGTTTCGGTTGGGTTTGTCTTTGGGAACAGAAGAGCGGTGACTAATAGACTTCGTAGAACACGGGTTATCAAACATGAACAACAGTAGAATGCTCATTGCGCGTCATGACACTCTGCCCACGTGCGCAGAGATGGTTCGGTGTGTTGACTAATGCATACTAGTTTAATTAGCTTATACTTTCATTTATTTTTCTTTTAAAGACTTTCATATTGGCTTTCCCATAGAGTCATGTTGGAACATAACTACCTTTTGAAAATAAAGTGATTAAGTCTTCAGACTCAGCCGAAGATGTTATTTGCTGTGCATTTTTCAAATTCTGCCGCAGAAACAATATGACCTAAATATTTAATCAGGCTTAGCAGAATTGGCTTTTTTTTTTTTTTAATTGCTGCAGATTAATCTAGTTTCTCTGAGCTAATACATGTGGCATGTATGTCTTCAAGTCCTTTCTTTTTCTCAATAACGTTAAAGATTTATAGCCCTCATAAAATCTGGCATGCGCCAAGAGGAAGATTATGAATTACAATTACTTAAACATTAGTACTGGGAATTTTTCTTTTGAATTCTGTGTATGATGTTTCAGCCTAGGTTGTATTTATAGACAGGTTAGTGAATACTGGTTTTATACCACTTTTCTATATCCTGCCCAATTTGCTTCATTTCTGTGTTGTTAAGATGTTGGCCTGGTGCTGTTTACATTTTTGCCTTTGATATATTTATTTTAAAATTGCAGTTGACTTCACTAGAGAAAATATCAGATTTCTAGTTTAAACAAATAAGGATGTAAGTGGCTTTGAGTGTTTTGCTTAGTGCTGTTGTCTTGCTCAAGTCTTAAATTTTGGATGAAAAAATAAATGTAAACATACCATGAATTTCAGCACTTCTTATTTTCAAACTCTTTATTTTTGCTAGGTGTTTAGTCTGTGGCTGTAGTCTTGTGTACACTTCTTGAATTAATGTGGAGTTTGAGTTAAAAATTGGAAGTGATATGATCACCTAAACCAAAACAATTGCAGTGGCCATTTAGGATGTTGAATTTTTTTCAGAGAAATAGCAGGTTTGGAAGAATCTTCAGGAAAGTCTCATCTGTTTGTTGGTTTTGATTATCTGTGTGTTTCACACAAGGTCCTTGGAGGGCTTCCAGATGATCAGGGAGGCTCAGTAAAGCTACCAGAAGCCCAGGCAGCCCAGGGGGAAAACCACATCCTGGGGCACACCAAACACAGCAAAACCAGTGGGCCAAGGGAGGGGATTGTCCCAGTTTATTCAGTGTTGGTGTGGCCTCACCTCGCGCACTGTGTGCAGTTCTGAGCACACTGTTTGAGAGGGATGTGAAGGTCCTTGGGTATATCTAGAGGGGGGCAACAAAGCTGGAGGAAAGGCTGGAAGGCACGTCCTGTGAGGAATGGCTGAGGAGCCTGGGCTTCTCTAATTTGGAGAGAAGGAGGGACAACTTGCTGCAGGATGTGTGGGAGTGGTTCAAAACTGAACAGGGATGGTTCAGGCTGGACATTAGGAGGCATTTCTTTACCAAGAGAATGGTCAAACCCTGGAACAGACTTCTTAGAGAGGTCATCAGTCACAGAACCATAGACTGGCTTGGTTTCGAAGAGATCTTAAAGCCCATCTTGTTCCTCCCCCTGCAATGGGCAGGCACACCTTCCACTAGAGCAGGATGCTTCAAGCCCTGTCCAGCCTGGCCTTGGACACTTCCAGGGATCCAGGGGCAGCCACAGCTTCTCTGAGAAACGTGTGCCAGTGCTGTAACATGCTTTAACTTGGTCAGCCCTGAATCGGTCAGACAGTTGGACTAGACCGTCATTGTAGGTCCCTTCCTACTGACAGTACTCTCCTCTATTCACATGAGAACCTCCACCTTCCCTCTGGCTGTCAACATCACGCTCCCATTGATTTTAAAATGTGTCTTAGATGCCCTCATTTAACTGCTGTCATCAGAATATCTTTATTGATTGGGGTTGGCCCGACTCTCTGGAAAGAAGACTTTGCTTTGCTTTCATCAAACCTGCATCAAATTACAAATAAATTCAGATGTATTGGCTTAATTTTTATATGTATATAAAGATTTTTTTATACGTATATAAAAATTGTGTTTCCCCTACGTGCGCCTGGGTGTCAGGCAGTGAAGAGTGTGTACAGGGAGGGTCTCAAGCCTTCATTTTAACTGCTGCTAGTTCAGACAAATCTAAAAAGCTCTCGAGGAGGACCAGAGCTCCAGGATTAGAGCAGATTGTGATAAGCAGGTGAGAGTGTTCTCACAGCAGTCAGAAGAAGGTGTTCACCTCTCAGAAGCTGATGAGAACAGGCTGTCCTTGCAGGGTAGAAAAGGGAAGGACAGCTCCAGAAGCTGAGAAGAATTACGAGCAAGAGCAATTATCCCCTTGAGCAAATTTACTTTTTTTTTTATATTATTTTTCTAGAAGGTAGATATAGCTGACTGATGTGGTTAGTTTGGGGGTTTTTCTTCCCTTCTTTTCCCCGTTTTTTTTTTTTTTTTGTTGGCTTGTTTTTTTTGATGTGTGTTTGTTTTGGGGTGTTTTTGGTCTTATTTGCCAGCCAATACTGCAATTTCCTCTCTGCCTTCTCACTTTATACCAGCTGCTGGGCAAGATTAGACAGGAAAGGAAACATGTTCATGTACATATTCCTAAACATATAGTTGTGTAATAGGGCACTTTACTTTTTAGCTATTAGAAGTTGGCGCTGTCCTACTGTGTTATCAGAATTGAAAATGTTGATCAGATGGCTCTTTATAAGATGGGATTACAATCGTTTGGAGTGGGATTTTAGTACAGTGTAAGCTACAGTCTTGTCCTCCGAGTAAACAGAATACATGAATAATATACATGCAGACACACACCATAAATCAAATATAATGGCCTTTATTTTCCGCAGTAGTGCTTTTTCAAATTCTCTCAGTTCTGTGTTGTAGTTGAAGATTGCCTTTTGCTGCAAAGTAAAAGAAATGTGCCCTATAGAACATAAAGAAAACAAAAATGTCAGTAATATGTAACTGTAGCTGTAGCTCTAAGTCTGATTTCTGATGGATCAAGTAAGCCAGTTGCAAACTCACGATTAGTCAGTGAAAATTCAGTGTCAGCTTTTCTTAATGTACATGCTCTTAAAGGAACTAAGCCTTGGTTTTATTCAGGTTTACCTTGGAGGATTTAATAATGGAGATGCTTAATCTTCAATGTGATGCAAGCTCTGGTGGTCCAAGTGTCTGTTTATTAAAAACCACACTTTTGTGGGATTGCATTGCTCTTGGCATGGGTTTAAAAATCAAACTTTTCAGTAAACAAGTTCAGTTTTGAAAATAGGAACAGCCTAATACATCTCTCCTCTTTGTACCACATGCTGTGGTCTCATCCAGTTGGTCAGTTAAGCCTAAATGTGATGGTCGTGATGAGTGTCCTGTTGTTCTTGTCTATGGAGAACATTGGCAGGAGTCAAAGAAAAGTTATATCACTTCCTTGATGGATCCAGGCTGGGAGAACTGGGGGTGTTCAGTGGAGAACAGAAGTCTCCAGGGAGACCTGAGAGCCCCTTCCAGGACCTAAAGGGGCTCCAGGAGAGCTGGAGAGGGACTGGGGGACAAGGGATGGAGGGACAGGACAAGGGGGAAAGGCTACACTGTCTGTCCTCAAGCTGAACTCAGCTCATGAGCCACGGTTCCCACTTCCAGAGGGCAGGGTTAGATGGGATATTGGGAAGGAATTGTTGGCTGTGAGGGTGGTGAGGCATGTGCTGTCCAGGCCCCTGGATCACCTGCCAGTGTCCAAGGCCAGGTTGGACGGAGCTTGGAGCAACCTGTTCTAGTGGAAGGTGTCCCTGCCCGTGGCAAGGGAGTGGCAGCAGATGGTCTTCCAACCCAAAGCATTCTGTGATTCTACAGTAGAAGTTCCTTTCAATTTGTTGACTAGTCTAACCAGATTGAATGACTGGAGTGAGACTTACAGAGGCTTGACATAAGGTACAGTGTTCTGGTAACAAGGCTGGTTAAATATACTAAATGGGAGCAGTGGACCATTTAAATCTTCTAAGCATCATCATTCTAAAATATACTCTTATACTCTGGTTTAGGAAAAAAGTCCCGTGGCCTCTGTGCGTAGCTGGAAGGGCAGGCCTGTAGGTTGAGGGTTTTCCTCAGTGTGGGATCCTGTAAATTCTTTATCTTCTCCATCCTTGGCCTGTGGAGTGAAGAGAATGTTTTGAGCCTGTGTTGCTCAAAACATGCTGTGGTCAGGAAAAAAAAGGCATGAAAACTTAGGAAATTGCCTCCTTCAGCTACTTCCTCTCCTGAAAATTATTATATCTGCAGATGAAGTGCTGAAAGGGATTGTGTGTTTCTCAACTTCCAGAGCAAAGGTAGGTGACTGATTTAACCTGGTTGTGACTTTTGTTTAAAGCAAAGTGATGGGAGATGTTGGGTTTGATAAAGTCTTAGGCTTAGAGCCCCGCTGGTTATACCCAGGGATATAACCAGTGCTGCTAGTGGCACTCTTTTCTGTCCTGTTCTTTGCCCGAGGTGCACAAATAATTTTGTCTCTAGAAACAGTGCTTTAGCCACACTTGACTATGTCCAACAGAGATTGTAGAGAGATAGCAGCCTGTGAAATGCGGGTGGTTGGGTACAAAACCCCCTGGCCAGGTTTTCACCTACGAAGCTGTGAAATCATGGGGTTTTTTGATTTGGTGAGGATGTTGTAGCCTAGAGTTCATGTGTTTGTTGATTCTTGCCAAAGTCAGCAAAGGAGACTTAATTTCGTAAATCTTCACTGGAAGCTGTTCCAGTTTAGCACTCCAGGGGTATGTTTCTCCTGGAGAGATACCAGGTTCCAGTGGGGATAGCCTGGTAGGACCGTCGTGAACTGACTTTTTAATCTCAAAATATATTAGGCTAGTTAAGGCTTGCTGGAGGACTTAGAATCATGGAATCATTTAGGTTGGAAAAGACTTCCAGGATTACCAAGTCCAGCTTTAAGATCACTGAGTCACATCATCACATCACCTCATCACACTTGCCACACCCTGGGCTGAGCACCATCATGCAGTGAAGCGTTTTCTGTACAAACTCTGTAACAAATGATGGTTGAGGTTTTGTTTTGTATGTGTTTTGGAGTTTACCAGTGATGCAGTTTGTTGCAGGTGAACTGCTCTGATGAATTTATTTTCCTTTCCATTATGAGTGGGAGGATGTCCTGTGCATAGGCATAGGCTATGTATCTGTTATTCAAGAGCATTCAGAGTTGCTCAATATGAGTATTAAATGTTCTGTTGCTTGCTCTACAGTTACTTCATGGAAGTGTTTGTAGTTTTTCGTGGAAAAGCTGACCAGGTCTTAATTGTGTAGCTCGGTTATGATAAAGCACCATGTTTGAGGAGCTAGAATTAAATACAGGAGTGAGTACTCTACCACTGGAATCCCAGGCTGCACATAGGTCAGTACTGATCAGTATTGATCAGTAATTCACATTGATCAGTAATTCTGTGGGAACTTTCTCCCTTAAGTCGGGTGTCAGTTTTCAGGAAAATAAGTTAAATATTGTGAATACTCTCAGATTTTTTTAAAAAGTAAGCTTTGTAAACCAGGGCCAGTCCTCTGCACTTACAATTTCAGGGCAGGTTGAGAGAGGCATAAGACTTTTCTTAAGATGATATCGACTCTGGAAAAAAAAAAAAAAAAAGAGGGGGGCACACCTAAAAAAAGCCCAGATTCTTGTGTCTCTAACACCTGAGACGTGGCAGGTTCCCTTTGCAGTAGTGACAAGAACCAGCGTGTGGGCACAGGCGAACGGATCCCTCTGTCTCTTGAAACTGTTGTTTTATGTCAAACCGCCCCATTGCTTTCTTGGCATCTTCCATTGACTCTTGGCACAAAAACCAAGGATGTTAAACCATGACTTAGCTTTCTTAAAGGAAAATACCTCTTTTTTCTGTTTTGTCTCCCTCTGCCCTTGTCTTTCAGTTATACCTGCCGCCACTTGCGGAGATATGTGTATGTCTTGGACAAACTGTATTTCCCCCACTCCCACTGCTCTACGCTGCAGCATTGCTTCTCGACCCTCAGTGACAATGGAGAGGAACTCTTGTCTTTAACTTGTTCTCACATTCTCAGATCCTATGCTTCCAGGTTATTAACCTTTGCTCTCCATTTACTGCATGCTGCATGCTCTGTGCCTGATCTGTGCATGTTTTAAGTTAACTGATGAATAACTTGAATTTCTAAGGGGATGGTTTGTGTCTTGATGGCATCCTTGATGTGTATCCTAAAAAGTGTGGTAGAAATAGGAGTCTAATAATGGTTTGGTTTTGTCTTTTTAACTTTAGAATACAAATTCTGTGGCCTTTGGAAGTTGTAAATGCCTTTTATGTTGAAGTATTTTAATCCTTTTCCAAAGCTGTGACAGAAGAATCATGAGCTGTAATTCACAAACCTTTCATACAGTTGCATAGTTTGTTTGGCATTAGTGCAGAGATATAAGTTGTCTTACATGTAAGTGTCTAATACTTCCTTGACACCCATTGTTTTGGTAATATTGTCTGTATAAATTGCTTTTCAAGAATGGAAATCATAAAGCTTTTCCCTCAAGTTCAGTAAATTTTCATGACAGTTAATCATGGGATCATTTATGTTGGAGAAGCCTTCCAAGATCATCAAGTCCAAGCATTCCGCAGCAGTGCCAAGCCCAGCCAACCCATGGTCCAAGTGCCACATTCACAGGGCTTTTAAATCCCTCCAGGGATGGGGACTCCAATACTGCCCTGAGCAGCTGTGCCAGGGATGGACAACTCTTACAGTGAAGAAATTTTTCCCAATATAGAACCTAAACTTCCCCTGACACAACTTGAGTCCATTTCTTCTTGTTCTGTCACTTATTATTTGGGAGAAGAGAACGACAACTAAGAAAGATCTGTCTTTTTTGATATGGCTGATGAGTTTTGATCCTACAGAATAAGAATGATGAGAATCCATCAGCTTGAAATGACGATATATAATCCTTGTTCATGGTGTAGAATTATAGGTGTTCTACAAAAACTGTAAAGAAACTGTAAAGAGGGTGAGTTTAAAAATAAGTTTTACTTGAAATACCGAAGGATTTCTGTAAACTGTTTACTCCAAGTGAAAATTCAAGTTTTACTATTTCACTGTTGATGCTGCGGATAATTGAATATATTAACCGAGATCCTAGAAGCTTTAGGAAAACAAGGAAAAAATTGCGTGACAAAATTGATCAGAACATGGAAAGCATCCAGGGTGGAAATGCAGCTTCCCAGCTAAGCCAGCGTACAATAGCAGGAGACCACACAGTAAACATAAGTAAAACCAGCTTGATTGTCAAGGGAAGAAAATACGGCATGCAAGCTGAAATAGCTCTTTTTTTACGGAAGAAAAAATTTTATAGTAGTACATAATGATGGAGAGTTACACTGAAGGATCTCAACAGGAGATGAAATTCTAGCTGTCCCAGGGGCATTCTCCGGATTAATTTGGAACAGGAATATAGTATTAAAGTAGTCAAAAGCCAAAGATTTCAAAGACTTATTTAAAAATGAATACTAATAACGAGGGGAATCCACAGCAAAATCTTGTTTAAGATGTGATGTTTTACATGTAGGAATGATGTCCTGAGAACATAAAGAAAATAGCATAATTCTCCCAGCTTGTTTCCATGAAATTTTGGTAATTCTGTACAGCGGCAGCAAAAGGTTAAGATGACAGAATCATCCTTGGGAGACTAAGTGCTGTTCCATGGATATTGCATGTTTCAGGTGTTTTATGTGTGAAAATAAGAACTGATAACACTGTATGCATTCTCATGTAACAAGCTTGTGAAGTTTTTAGAGCAAAAAGTTTACTTATTCCCCGTACTGAAACTGATGGAGAAATAGTTTACTGGTATCACTTTCTGAAATGGGACTTATGCATCAGTTGAGGTACATTAGAATACATTAGACTGTAAAATCTCAGATTTTTATTGCAGGTTGTCCTTTTCTGAGGCAGGAGGAGAATAGAGTATTTGGAATAGAAATTGCTGCTGGAGAAATATAGAGGTAGCAGGTTTTAATTGCTAAATCTCTGTTGTTCTGGTACTGTATGATTAGGAAAGTGTATTCTCAGGAAAGCTACCTGCCTGGGTCTGTAAATAGCATCAAATACAGCAGCATAACTGAGTTGTCAGAAGTTTTTTGTATGAATCTGTGCACCCCTTCTGTATTACGTACTGAACAGCCTGGTTAGAGAAGAGGCGGAATTTATACATTACTAAAGGCAGAGGATGATTAACTGATACCTGCAGATGGTGTTACCTGTCTTTATAGATCTCGTAGAATTAAGGTTTTTATTACTATTTTGGAACATTTTGTGTGCAGATATATTAATTTCTAAATTAAACATATTCAAAAGCAATGTGGGCAGCAAAGCAGGGGGGATTCTGTCCCTCTGCCCCCTCAGGTGAGACCCCACCTGCAGAGCTGCCTCCAGCCCTGGGGAACAACAGCACAGGGATGTGGAGCTGCTGGAGCGAGTCCAGAGGAGGCCACGGAGATGCTCCAAGGGCTGGAGCCCCTCTGCTCTGGAGCCAGGCTGGGAGAGCTGGGGGTGTTCACCTGGAGAAGAGAAGGCTCCAGGGAGAGCTGAGAGCCCCTTCCAGAGCCTAAAGGGGCTCCAGGAGAGCTGGAGAAGGACTTGGGACAAGGGATGGAGGGTCGTGATGAGGGAGAATGGCTTTTTGCTGTCAAAGGACAGGTTAGATGGGATACTGGGAAGGAATTGTAAGCTGTGAGGGTGGTGAGGCCCTGGCACAGGTTTCCCCGAGAAGCTGTGGCTGCCCCTGGATCCTTGGAAGTGTTGAAGGCCAGGTTGGATGAGGCTTGGAGCAACCTGTTCTAGTGGAAGGTGTCCCTGCCCATGGCAGGGGGTGGAACTGGACGAGGTTTAAGGTCCCTTCCAGCCTAAACCAGTCTGTTATTCTAAGTTTTTCAAGCTTTCATGGATGTGTGTAAGATACCGGTGGTGATGTGTCACATCCATAGGCACACCACATCCCACACTTCCTGAACAGCTAACACTGGGTAAAGTGGGGGACAGGGAAAGGAAAATAGTATGTGTTTTGCTATCCCACAGGGAGTAGGCCCACAACACCAATTCTCCAGGCAGCTTTAACTGGGATTTAGTACCAGTGTCGCTTTGGGATCTTTTCCAAATTCTAAAATCATAGAAGATACAATACCTGTTTTATTATGCACTTCATTAGGTTGCATAAATACTGAGCCTGGGATTGTAATCTGTCATTTCTAATGTGTAATAGTTCTGCTGTGGCTGTGCTATATATTGATTATTGCAAAAACTGTGCTTCGTCATGTGAAATATGTACTCCCGCTCTTACCGTTGTGGTTTCCTCTTGCATTGCATGTTCATCGTGTGATGTTTTATATGGTTGTGCGTGTTCCCTTTTTGTTTCAAACCTCTTTGGCTTGCAGTCAAGCTCAGGAAAATTGCTTTTAAAGATGAACTGCCTTGGTGCATGTACTAGTAGAGAGGTAGCTAACAAGAAATGATTAGTTCTGGGATGCTGAACAAATTAAGGACAGTTTTATTTTCATAGCAAGCTTGACATTGTATGTGAAAGCAGGAAATATGGTTTTGCTGAGCCTTGTAAATTGAGTAAACATGTTCTTAAAATACTAGAGGTAAAAATTATTATGGACTAATTTGAATTAAGTTTTTTTTTTCCCTAAGAGAAAAAAGACTAACAAATACAATGTCAAATTGGCACACAGTTTACCTATTTTGCATATCTTTTATTACTTAATGCTAGGTTTGTTTAAACAGCAAAATGTATCTAATAGGATTTTAATGCTCCCTTTCAGAAATGTTCTGGCATATTGTCTCAAGTGTATAGAGGATAAGCTTTGCAACCATCCTCCTCCAATGCCATCAGAGTCAAGGGAATTATGCAATTACACTAATTTAAGAATGTGCAGCCTTTGCAGGATCAGGGCCTTGGAGGTTAGCTCTGAGAAATACTGCTAATTGCTAGACATGGTTCTGGTGCTGCAATGTGATGCTGAAGTGCTCCTTAAAGCCAACTTGAACTCATTATCCAGTTGCCAGCTCCTTTCTCCTTGGAGTGTGAGCTGTGCTGGGGCATAAGGAGGACCTGGATCCCAGTCCTTTGTCCTGGTGTGGATTACTGGCCTGTCCTTGAGTACAAACAGGAAAAGTGTCAGGGTATCCTCCTCGAAAACAGATAAAACATTTGCAATTCTAACATGTTTTCTTTGGCTTTAGTCTGTAAAGGAAAGGTGGGGAGAAATGTAAGGCAAATACATTTATTATTGAACCTTAAATGATTTTTGTGTGAAATAGTGGAAATGGAGATGTACATCAATTAATATTCTTTCACATGGGTTTCGACAGATGTGAATTCTTTTTCTCCAATTCTGTAGATCGTCTTGAGTGTTTGTTTATGTTCAGTTTTTAGGCAGTTAGTATAAAAATCTGAGTTAGTGCAAGTAAAATAGTCCGTTCATCAGCTTGGCTTAGAGTCATCAAATTGTTTGGATTGGAAGGGACCTTAGAGCTCATCCAGTTCCTGCCATAGGCAGGGACACCTTCCAGTAGACCAGGTGGCTCCAAGCCCCATCCAACCTGGTCTGGAACACTTCCATGGATGAGAAAAATACTTACCCTTACTCCATTGTGAGCTTAACCTGTCAGAGGTTTTATGAATAGCCCCACTTATGTCACAGAAAAAGTAGAATAATGAAAATGGCAAAATCTGGATCTGTCATGGGCAAGAAACAGCTTCACTTCGTCTGTTACTAAAGAAAGTACTTTTGGAATGGCAGATAACTTAGTTTAAAGTATTCCTCCCCCACACCCCTCAAAAAAATTATTTTATCCAATAAGAAGATCTGAACATCTTGATAGATTTAAGCACTTCTAAGGCATAAACAGACTTGTTTCTATTTTTTGACTATGCTGACTAAAACCATTTTTTCTGTGGCGTATTTTAGTAAGATTCCTCACTTTACCTCCAAAACTGGCATCTGACAAATGATCTGTCGGTGTTTTTGACCCCACAAGCAGTATTCAGTGATCTCTGCTTAGCATCCAGCTGGAAGGCTGATGGGAAGAGGATTGGTACTCAGTCAGGGATTGCAATATCACTGCATTATCACAGAGTATAATGATGGGCTGGACGGGAAGTTTTTCTTGTTTTTGAGGCATATGGCATCATTCCTGCAGCCTTTAATGTCGGAGTTGGAGATTGTATGGTTTTTTGACAAGGACCAAGTTTATTTATCTTATTGAGATAACCTGTACCACTGACAAATTCCAACTGCTGCCATTAGTGGTGTTTAACCTAAAGACTCAAAGGTGGTCTTTTTCCTGTTGGGTTTAGTATTCATAGTTTTTATTTTCAGTGCCAACCCAATGCTCTGAGTTGTTGTAATAGTCATTGATTTCAGTGTATTTTAAAGTTCAGTTTTAGGTAGACCATAGAACAGCTGACAGAATTTAATTAAGTGACTTAAGAAGTAAGTAAAAGTAAGAGTAAGTGAAAATTGACAAGGGGAAAAAAAGAGACAATCAAGCTGCATTAATATTTCTTCAAGGATGCAGGCTGGTTTGTCAATACCCATATGCTGAGATTTGTGTAGAGCAGCCTGCAAATTTTTATGGAAACTCAGTTTCTGAGTTCCTGAGCTGGGAGCACAGGTCAGGAGATGAGGCTTTTTCTTTGGCTGCTGCGATGATGTGGAACAAGATTTTCCTTTGGGGAAAAATAAATAGAATTTAAAAAAATGGTCAGAGATCTGTTGAATGAATATAATTTAATATTTTATGGCTTTTAGATTGTGGTTTTTAGTCAGCTGCTGATAATTTTATTGAAGGATTGGAGTTGTTTATTATAGAAGGATCACTTTACACTCAACATTGAGTGACTTGGCAGAGCTGAATTGTTTATAAATAATTCTATTACAGATTATTTATCTTCGTACTGCACAGCATAATGATCAAGAAACCAGTGGGATATAAAATCAATGCTGTGGGTATTCAATGAGTGAAGAATTGTCTGGCTTGCAGGTCGCAAATACAGTTTAACTGGATGCTTATCAAGTGTGTGCATGTCTCGTGGAAACCTGCTGCTTTGGTTCATTAACTCCTGCCCTATTTAAAATAGAGTATCAAGGATAGTTTTTAGGGAGGAACGTGATCAGTGAAGGGGAGAGATTGCTGATAATCAAAATGTAACTGTCTAAGCTTGATGCAAGCAAGGTGTATTTTCATAAAGCTGGTAGAATTTCATGCATGTAGGTCATGCCACAAGGTGAGAGGTCCACGTTGGCTTCAAAGGAGCTCAGAAGTAGTCTATGGCATTTTTATGAGTTTACTCTTAAATTATTTGGAAGTTTAAGGGTAAATCCTTCAAGTAAGGGGCTCTTTTTATTAAGATATATCAGGGGAGGTTTAGGTTGGATATTAGAAAAAGGTTCTTCCCCCAGCAGGTTGGTGGGGCACTGAACAGGCTCCCCAGGGCAGTAGGCACAGCACCAAG
>VZRE01009928.1:57160-75579 GCA_013396775.1 Cephalopterus ornatus
AGGAGCAGTTGACCAATGCTCTCAGGGAGAGGATGGGATTGTTGGGGTGTCCTGTGCAGGGCCAGGAGTTGGACTGGATGATCCTTGTGGGTCCTGTCCAACTCAGGATATTCTGTGATTCCGTACAAAATATGATACACTCCAGTATCTGGAAATCGAAGCAAACCCAGCTGAGATTGCTCCATCTTTTTTTTTTTTTTTTTGACATGGGGAATGAATCAGGGGAATGGTTTAACAAAGGCTCTAGATTTCCCAAAATTGGAATTTTTAAATGAGATTGGATGTTTTCCTAAAAGATATGTCCAAGTCCAGCCAAAGCTATTGGCCTTGAAGGAGGAAGTAGCTGAGGGAATTCCTATGGCTTGTGTCAGACGAGCTGATCAAAGTGGCTTCTTTTGGCATGAAAAATGGAAGTTAGAGGCAGATTGCTGTGCAAGATTTTGTTGGTTTGTTTGCCTTACAGATTTCTTTAAAAGGCTGCGTTTTGATTTGGAATTTTCCCATTACAAGTATTATCTTCTCAGGTTCCCCAGGTGATCTGACCCGAACAGTACAGTTTGCCAAAACCCTACATTCTTACGCGAAATTGAAAGGGAAAAACTGCAAGAGTGATATTCTTTCTATGTGATAACCTTTGTTTCTCCCACCCTGGTAACAATTCATCACAGACATGAGCTAGATGCATTCTACCACATGAGCATATGAGGCTAAAACACATCTTGATCAGTCAGAATTATTTTTAATTGGATGCTTATGAGCCCACATTCCCATGAGATCAAGTTGGAACAAAATTACTTTCACACATTTCCATTGTAGCAGGATGTTCAGAGGCTGGGGGTTTTGCGTTCCTACGTAATGTCTGGCAATTAATCAGCGTTGGGGAGGGTGCCTTATTCTTTTATAACTATGTAAATAAGCTATTATTTGGGGACTAAAAAGAGGAAAATTCTATAGCTTGCCTGAAGAGTTCAGGAGAACACAAGTAAAATGCACATCAGACTGAATGTAGTGTAATAGTTTGTAACTGGAAGGGGAAAGGATTCATGCTCATCTGGGACAGTGTTCTGCTGTGACCAAAAAGCCTTGCTGAGGTGCAGCCCCTCTGTAGTATCTGCTGACTTTCCTCAGGGGCAGGATGTCACCTCTCCAGCAGCTTCCTTAAGTCACTGTCACTGGCAGCATGGAGTGCCTGCAGATATCCTTTGCCTTGTCCATCCAGGTGATGCACTGGTGTCTGTTTCGGTTTTCCAAACAGCATTATACATGAACTTTGATTAGCGAAGGCAACTTTGTAAAATGTGTAATTATTTTCTAAATATAGAAAATTATTCACTTAGAGAATAACAGACATATGTTACTGATTCAAAACGTCTTCCCATTTGTCAAATTAGAGCATGGATTCTCACCAAAGCTACATTTTGGCTTATGCAGAAGCCGTCTTCATCATGAGCTCTCATGACTGTAGCTGTGATTCCAGTGCTCCTTTTGTTGGGATGGAACTAGTGGAAAGTACTGACTACAGCTAGAATTATGACAATTGAGAATTTTGATTAAGATGTTCCAACCAGAATGCCTGAAGCTTCAAAATATAGGCTATTTTCTCCCCTTCTAAATAGTGAGGGGTGTCTACATCTTGATATCAGTTGAGAAATAAATGTTTAATCCATATACATGGATCTCTTGGGAGAGATCTCAGTGTCTGGCTGGCTCTGGGCAGTGCCTTCAGTACTAAAACATTTCAGAGAACTTTGCAGACCTTGACTAACAAATGATTCATAAGAACAGTGGAGCAAACACCTTTGCAGGTGTCTCTTAGAGACAGAGATGTAGGTGATTAAGGGATTCAAATCATGCGTATGAACAGTGGTGGTGAATGAAATTTTAAGTTTTGGTAAAGGTCTCTGAAGAACAGAAGCAGCAAGGGATTTGTTTTGTTAATGTAAGAGACAAAGAGGTTTAGGGTTTTAGGCTTTTACGGTTGGATGCAAAGTGTCCCACTTCATAAAATACATGGAATTTTAGTGCAGCAGTAATTTTTAGTCAATAAACCCCAGAATCAAGAGAGCAGTTGAAAATGAAAGGGAAAACCTCGCAACATACTTGTAGCTTTGTAGGTGGCTTTCACTTGAAATGTAATTTGATTAGTGAGATGTATGGCTGAGTGGTCTGCTGATTTGGGGCTGGTATGTTAGTTTAAAAGTGATGAGTCCTGGAGATAAACCTTATATAGTAAAATCCCAGGGGTTTTTTCTCAGTAAGCCCAGACTGTCTCAAAACAGATGTTGTGATGTCTGCTGCAGAGATATTCTGCACAGGAGCCACGGGGCAGAACTGCTCGGTGAAAATACCTGAGAGTTTCCATTCTCCTGATTAACTGCACCTCTGGTTAGCACAAGTATGGAGAAGTTGGTTTGCTTGGGTTTCTTTTAATAAAAAAAATAAGATCTTCTTTATTTAATATTTGATTAACCATATAAGTGATTAGGGGTGTCCTCCTCGTGGTTCTCCTTCTAGAGTAGTTCTGGGTGGTCTCTCAGCTGTCCAGCTGTTCAATTTAAATTAGGAGAGTTTCCATCCAAGAGGCAGGTGCCACCAGTGAGGTGTCACAAGCACATTACAACTGAGGCAGAGCCCACGAGCTTCTGGGTCCTGTGTGGCTGGGACAGGGTGGGGAGGAAAAGAGCTGAATGGAGGGAACAGGGAACATTGCTGACCTGCTTATTGGAGGTGTAACTGCTAAAAGATTGAAAACGGGCATCCAGATCCATTCACGCTGATCTAAGTGGCCCAAACCATTCCAGATTTGCAGAATTAATAACGCTATAAGAACGATTTCTTCTCTTCTTTTCATTTCCAGCTTCTATTGAGAACATCCAACTACAAGAACTGTCGTGTCTTCTCACATTTTGGCCTATTTGACCAAGAAATTCAGAGGTGGAAAAAAAAAAAAGAGCGGGGGGAGGAATTAGTCAGCTTTTTATTCCAATCCTCCAAAGGATTGATTTAAGTTGTGTAAGGAGTTTTTGTATCCCCACTCTACAGCAGGATGTAGGGGGTGAGAGCTGTGAGCTATTCTTAAGTGGTTTTGTTCTTTCGTGTTTGTAAGCTGAATTTATGAGAAAACATTGATGAGAATGCTCCCACTGCACCAGCCACAGATCAGAAAAAGCAGTGGGAGAGGAAAATAAGAACAACCACAACTGGTTTCCAAAGATGACTAATGCTGCAGCCCCAGTGTAACCTCCAGGACAGTGATTAGCGTTTGGCTTTTCTTCTGAATGCTGGAGAAGTTTTCTGGGGCGTCAGCCTAGATGAAAACTAGTTCAGTGCATGTAACTAATGAAACAAGATTTTAAAGTTTCCATTTAATGTTCTTGCCTCACCCACTTGATTACTTCAAATGCTTTTGGGTGCATGAGGTGCAGCATCACATCTCACCTATGTTCCATTTTACTTATCAGAATATTTTTTAAGCAAGAAAAATCTGGTTTTATGGTGGAGATACAATGAGGTATCTCTAAGGGAAGTGACCTGTCAGCAATAGCGTGATAGGGTTTTTGACTTCCAGCTGGTGAAAATTCAGTAATTGCTCCTCAGTTTTGCAGAAATTTTTTACAGGAATTCAACAGAGTTGTTTTCCTTTTTACCACAGTCCAAAAATTTCAAGTCCTTACTTTTAGTGTGACATTCACTGAGCAGAAATTAAAAATTGGTGATTATAAAAAAACCCCAACCTAATAAATAAAATCAGGTCTTTCTGATGCTGCATCCTTGTAATTTAGCAATAAGCCATCCTCTTGCTACTGCAGAATTTTGTCCTAAAGGATATTTTCCGTATTTCCTGGAGTGCTTTTTAGTGCTGTTGTAGCTCTGCAGGTTTCTACGTTGACTTGTTCATTCCCAACAGGCAGTATTCCTTGCATTTTGTTGTTTATTGATCTGAGCTCAATGTTTAGCCATACTCGTGGTGGTTTCAGGGAGTCACCAAAGTGCCTGAGGTTGGGTAGCACCCACGGAGATTGTCATATCCAAGGGCAGGGTCATGTAGAGCCATTTACCCCAGATGATTTTTAATATCTCCAAGGATGGTGACACCACAATCTCTCTGAGTAACTTGTGGTTCTTTTCTTATGATTAAATATGTTTTCTTGTATTTCAATTTGGGCCCATTTCCTCTTGCCCTTTCTCTGGCACCACTGAGTCTGCCTTCATCATCTCTACACCTTCCCATCAGATATTTGTGCACACTGAGATCCCCTCGAGCCTTTTCTTCCCCGGGCTAATCACAGGTCTCTCAGCTTCTCTTTGCCACCCTTGTGACATTTTGCTGGACTTTCTGCAGTACGTGCATGTCTCTGCTGCTGGGGAGCCCAGCGCTCCAGGGGACCTTCCCAGTGCTGAGCAGAGAGGAGGGATCCCCTGCTTTGGTGTGTGCTGGCAGCGCTTTAGCTAATGCAGCTTGTGGCTGTGTTTACTGTAGGGGTCCATTTCTGGACCACATTCAATTCCGTGGGAACCCTGGGTACCTTGATGCAAAGCTGCTTTGTGTCTGATCAACCCTCAACATCCAGGATCTGATTTATTCAGGGTTTCTGTTGGTGTGTTTCTCCACCCTGTCCTGGTCCCTCGGGTGCATCCCTTCTCCTCACAATTATTTATCACCTGCAAACTTGCCACGGCTGTAGTCAGCCCCACCAGCTGGTCATCAGTGGAGATGTTAGAAAGCTTTGGTGCCAGAGTGATGGATGGTTGAAGGTGATCTTTAAAGCCCATCTTGTTCCAACCAAGGGCAGGGACACCGTCCACTATCCCAAGTTGCTCCAAGTCCCATCCAGCCTGGCTTTCAGCACTTCCAGGGACCCAGGGGCAGCCACAGCTTCTCTGAGCAACCTGTACCAGGGCCTCCCCACCCTCACAGGGAAGAACTCTTTCCCAATATCCCATCTAACCCTGCCCTCTGACAGTCTAAAGCCATTCCCCCTTGTCCTGTCCCTCCATCCCTTATTCAAAGTCCCTCTCCAGCTCTCCTGGAACCCTGTTAGGCTCTGGAATGATCTCTAAGGTCTCCCTGGATCCTTCTCTTCTCCAAGTGAACACCCCCAGCTCTCCCAGCCTGGCTCCAGAGCAGAGGGGCTCCAGCCCTCAGAGCATCTCCGGGGCCTCCTTTGGAATCAGCTCATGGGGTGCACCACTCATGGTTGGGCTGCAGCTGGACTTTGTGCTGCTGTCTTAGCTCTCTGACCCCATGTGTGCAGCCAGGTTTCTGTCCACCTCCCTGTCCATTTATCTAGCCTCAACTGCATGAGTTTGTCACAACTTGGCTTAATTTGAAAATACCACAGTTATCTTGATTGTATCTTTGAGAACCTTTACACTGTTTGTATAGTTTGTTCACATTTACAAATTGTTGTATTATCCAGGATAGTTTTGGCCTTGCATTAATCCAGTTTACACCAGCGGGGTTGGGAAAACTCATATGCATGGGTTTGGTTGTCACTGTGATCTCTACTGGGCACTGCTGAGGCACCTCAGATCCTGTGTTCGGTACTGGGCCCCTCACAAGAACAAAGACATTGAGGGGCTGGAGCGTGTGCAGGGAAGGGAACGGAGCTGGGAAGGGTCTGGAGCAGCAGGAGCGGCTGAGGGAGCTGGGGGGGCTCCTGCAACTCCCTGACAGGAGGGGGGAGCCGGGGAAGATTGGGCTTTGCTCCCAGGGAACAAGGGACAGGATGAGAGGAAACGACCTCAAGTTGTGCCAGGCAAGGGTCAGGTTGGACACGAGGAGTAATTTTTTCCTGGAAAAGGCTGTCATGCATTGGAAGGAGCTGCCCAGGGAGGTGATGGAGTCCCCATCCCTGGAGGTGTCCAAGGAGCGACTGGACGGTGGCACTCAATGCTCTGGGCTGCGGGACAAGGTGGGGGTGAGGCAGCAGGCACACGTTGGACTTGATGATCTTGGAGGGCTTTTCCAACTGAAATGGTCTGTGATTCTGTGGTTCAGTCCACTGGATAAATCGAAATTCAGAAATGTATTTGCATGTGTCTAGAAAGCCTTGTTAAGCCTCTTCTGAATATTCTATTGAAATGCGGTTTGTATTTAGTCCAGTGGTCGAGTGTTTGTTTCCCAGAGTGGAGGGGAATTAACATCCCAACCCATGAGGGTTGTAATTGCTTTTTGTACGGTATAGAATATAAGATTGTTAGTGTTTGCTTTATCATCATGAATTCCGTTCTTGGAAGTGTTGTCTTTGCTTCAGGAAAAACATAATGAACTGGAACATCACAGAAATGTGTCTTTTTAAAAAGTACTTTTTGGGAAGGGCATTGTTTTGGAATTTAGGAGGATTTTTGGATTGATAGAGGCACAAAGAATTACACAGGGGAATAAGATTTATAAAACTGAGTGGGAGGTAAAGCACAACCTCTTTTCTCTGTGGGAAGGAGGTTAATTTCCAAATAAATTGAAGACAATGTAAATTTAATTACTGTGCAGCTTGAGGGACTGGGACTTAAAAGCTATCATGTTAGTTTTCAAGATGGAAAAATATTGCACAACAGCAAGAATGCTGAAATGAATCATTAAATCAAATCTGTATTAGTTTTCCCACCAATCCTGAGACTTCAGTGTGATTGTCTGAAGGCAATAAAATAATCTCTCTTCAGAATGACAAGTTTGGTAGTGGGTAAGGTAATTTTGGATGACAGTCTATGTGGGAAATAATGACCTTTTTCCTGCTGAAAAGTAATGAACAATAGCTTTAAAATGTTACCTAAAATAAAACCTGCTTTCTCTTACATAAGGGCTGTTCATGCCCATTTAACATTTCTAAATCTCACCGGTAATGTCTGTAACACCTTTTTCGCTGGGGAACAGAATTAAAAACACTGGCAGGCAGACCAGAGTGAGGAAACGTGGTTGAATTTCAGCTCTGTCAAGATTGGATTATGAAACTTGGGTAAGACGTGACTTTTGCTAAATATGGAAAGTATTTTTATAAAAGATGAAGGGAAGGTCCAAGCCCAGGCTCCTTCAGGATGCTGACAACCCTTTTCCTGCTGTGAGCCACCGTGATTTGGGGTGCACGTGTTTGTCGTTTAGGAGAGCAGTGCTGCTGATGGAGACAAAAGCTGGGTGAACTCAGTGCTCCAAACATTTTTGCTTCCTTAAAGCCTTCCAGATGATCTGTTCCAAAACTGTCATATTCCTGCAACGATGAGTAGTTTAGAGCGCTTCAAACTCCCTGTAGGGTATTTCTGGAAGGGTTCTGTACGTGCTGAAGACCACGGTATGTTCTTGATATGTGTATGCTGTACCCAGGAGTTGTGTTTTTAACCTCCACAGGTCTTTGCTCTGCATTTCGTGGAATTGTTTAGGTGGGAAAAGCTCTCTTAAGACCATCGAGTGCAGCCATTCCCTATCACTGCCAGGGCCATCACTAAGCCCTGTCCCCAAGTGCCACATCCACATGCCTTTTAAGTCCCTCCAGGGATGGTTCACAGGTTGTTTTTTCCCCTTTTATGTTTCTTTTTTTTTATGAGCGGTAGAACAAGGGGGAGAAAATCACCAAACACTTCGAATTTATGATGTGATGTTAAGAAGGTCAACTTTACTGTTCATAATAAAGATACACAGAAAATGAAGCAGATGAAAGGCCCTGGCGTTATCTCTAAGACATACATAGGAAAGGGCATGGGTGCTGCTGAGAAGCTGTAGCTCCTAAGAAGAAAGAAAGAAAGAAAATAAATCAAAAATGTTAAATAACAGGAATTAAGAAAATGCCGTGGGCTGACTTCCCAGGATGTTGGCACAGCACTTACACTGAACTGGGCAAGGGCAGGCTGGGGCTTCCTAAAGCCAAGTTAACCTCTGTGTGGATCATTAACTGTAGCTTTTTCCATAGTGAATTGCACTCTTATGAAATGTTTCATTATCCTTTGTTTTGTTCGGCATTCGCTGCTGTTGGATTTTGACTGGATATTAACATCCGTTGCAAAAAATTTAATACTCTTGATAAATGTTTTCTCTCAATGACGCAGATATTTTTCAGGATGAAAACACCTATTGTTATTTCCCATGTGTTTTGACACGAATTGTCCTTTGGAAAGAGGTTTATTTGTGACAGTCTACATTTTGCAGGTTTATATCTAAGCAGAGAAATTCACAGAAATGCAACAAAGGAGATGGATGTTGACATTACAGTGAAGGATATAGACCATTTTTACTTGTGGTACTTATTCCTCAAGTACCACTTTGTTATGATATTGCAGGATAGGTTTAGTAGTAGAAATTAAACTTAATCTTGATATTCAAAACCATAATTCTGTGTTTTTCCTGCATTTTTGCTTTTTTTCCAAGTACTAGTACCTCCATGTGCCTCTGAAAATTTTTAAACATTTCATCTCTTTCAAAGTATGTGTTTCTGCAAGTCAGTTCTGTTTGCAGAGAAGGTGATATTTCCGACAAGTCTGTCTCTCTGGGGAAAGCACGTGTGTGTCTGTACGTAGGTGCATACATTTATCATGGAATCATAGAGTGATTTGGGTTGGAAGGGACCTTGAAGATCATCCACTTCCACCCCCCTGCCCTGGGCAGAGACACCTTCCACTAGAACAGGATGCTCCCAGCCCTATCCAGCCTCTCCTTGGACACTTCCAGGGATCCAGGGGCAGCCACAGCTTCTATGGAAGACCTATGCCAGGGCCTCACCACCCTCACAGCCAACAATTCCTTCCCAATATCCCATCTAACCCTGCCCTCTGGCAGCAAGAAGTCTTTCTTCCTCATCATGACCCTCCATCCCATGTCCCCAGTCCCTCTCCAGCTCTCCTGGAGCCCCTTTAGGCCCTGGAAGGGGCTCTCAGCTCTCCCTGGAGCCTTCTCCAGGTGAACACCCCCAGCTCTCCCAGCCTGGCTCCAGAGCAGAGGGGCTCCAGCCCTTGAAGCATCTCTGTGGCCTCCTCTGGACTCTCTCCAGCAGCTCCACGTCCCTGTGCTGTTGTTCCCCAGGGCTGGAGGCAGCTCTGCAGGGGGGTCTCACCTGAGGGGCAGAGGGGCAGAATCCTCCCCCTCCCCTGCTGCCCACGCCGTGGGATCAGCCCAGGGCACAGCGGGTTCTGGGCTGGGCCATGTCCAGCCTCTGCCCCACCAGCACCCCCAGGGCCTTCTCCCCAGGGCTGCTCCATCTGTTCTTCTCTGGCCTGGGCTGATCCAGGGGCTGCCCCGACCCAGGGGCGGCACCAGCACTCGGTCTTGTTGAACCTCATGAGGTTCCCATGGGCCCTTTTCTTGAGCTGGTCTGGGCGATATCATAACACATATTTTAATTGTGAATTTTGAGTTATAAAGTACCATACATGAAGTCCTCTTCTCTGTTCCTTCCAAGGCATTTCATGTCTGACATGATTTATTCAGAAAGGAATGCATAAGCTAAATTTGAAAATTGCATAGAAAATCTGTATGTGCTGGTTTGAGAACACATGCCTTGGGAACTGCGGTTTGTGCACCGAGAAGGAACATCCTGGTGAAGAACTTCCTGGTGAAGTTTAGAGGGAATGAACAAAATTCTGCTCTGCCCTTGGCTTTTTAGTAGTGCAGCTCAAAATATATGGGTTTTTTTCATGTCTGAAAATACGGTAAAACTAGCTGTTTGAGCCCAAATCACAGTATGGCTGGTGCTACTCTGCTGAATGAGGTGGTAATACACTCAATGTCTTATGTTTTATGCACTTACTGCCTAAAAATTGTCCTGATCAATGCTGAAATTCCACTCAGAATTCAGGAAATAATAGATTAAGGTTGTTTGAGAAATTTTAATTCATTATCTTTGTTTCAAAAGCAAAATACAGTGTTTAATTAAGTGATTGTGCATTGTGCTTTGTTCTGAATGTAGCATTATTCACTGCTTTGTTTTTTTTTACATTGTCTGTGTTCCCCGTGTGGCCTCAGGCACACTGAACACATGCCATCTAAACTTTATCCGGAAGAAGAAAAATACTCATTTCCTTAATTACTGATCTTTTTAGAGCCCGTGGTATTCATAACAGTTTTTCAGCAGTTCGCAAATACTCACAGTGAAAATACAGGGAATTGAGAAGAAAAAGAAAAAAAAAAGCCGACTGATTATGAACAGTTATGGAAGATATCCACAGATATAAATGTGTTATCTTTCAATTTCTTCCCTTATGGGGTTCTGGAAGTTTAGAAATGGCCTCACTGTTGTTCAAGAAACAGTCCTTGCATCCAAAATTACGTTTCAGAGAACATCTTAGCTGTGAGACCTATATCAGGTTTGAATTTTTGGTAATTTCTGTCGGGCTCTTAGGAATGGCTTTGTTGTAAATACATTCAATACTGACGTATGAAATACGTTTAAATAAAATATAAAAAATTGATATAAGTAAAATACTGCTCAGTCCAACTTATTTTCTTTATTTCTGTTTGACCAAAGAGAAGGTCAGTCCATGAGGAAAAGAGTAAACTCCTTCCTGCGGAGCAAGAAGGGCGAAGAGACCTTTAGGAAGAAAGGCGGGGGGAAAGGAAATGAAGGCATTAGACAAAAATAATATTCTCTGTCTGCAGGACGATGATGTGTCCTCACAGCAGCTTGTTTCTTGTTCTGCTGCTTCAATATTGAAACTCAGTTTTATGAAGTTAGATCAAAGCCTGGAGGAGAGAATGCCCCAGGGAGACTTTAGAGCCCCTTCCAGGGCCTAAAGAGGGGCTCCAAGAGAGCTGGAGAGGGACTTTGGACAAGGGATGGAGGGATAGGACACAGGGAATGTCTTCCCACTGCCAGGGCAGAGTCCGTGAGGACTCTCAGTTACAGAGGCAGGCTCCAGACTCATATTCTGCTTTAGTCTTATCCTAAAGAGGTCTGTTAGCAATGCACATACCCTGTGACCTTCTGCCTGTGCAACAAGTCTGTTAGCTCCTAAAGTGAATCCAGATTCCTTCCTGCCAGAGTGAGTTCAGAGAGGCACAGAAATTTTCTTTCTAAGTATAGCAAGGGCCCAAATACGTATAAATACATATGTACGTGCACAGCCAGTGTGTTTGAGCAAAGCTGTGCCAAATCAAAGCTGCTCAAAGGATGGGGATTTGGACCTTAGGTTGCATGGCACTGGTGTCTTTTTAATTTGCATGTTGTTGTTTCTTTGTTCAGAGTCTGTCTTCGGGTTTTTGGGTGGGAGTTTTGCTCAGGCTGCTTTGTCCAGCAATTTCCTCTGATTCTCACCCACAGAGTTTTGTCCTAATTCAAGGCAAATGTCATCTCTCAGCTGCTATGAGACACTTACCCTATTGAATGAAGAGCAAGTAGACGAAATGGAGATATTGTGGACTCTGCCCATTCAGTATTCTTACAAAATAACAACAGGGCAAACACAGGGGTCATTGAAAGGAATTACATTCATGACTTGAGACACCTAAGATGGGTTTGGGGATAGTAAGCTCAGAATAAACTTTATATTTAGTCTGAGCTTTGAAAACATGTACTCTGCTTATACTGGACTGTACACATTTCCCTCCCTTAGCTTTCAGCCTTCCAGAATTCAGTTTCCAGCTTGCCACTCTACTGATTACAGAAAAATACAGGAGAGAGAGGGTGCTCAGCAAAGTGCCCTGTCAAAATCACCGTGTTCTGTAGGATTTGCTTGGGGGAATTCAGTCCATGGAAGACCCCAGCCTGGTTATTCTGTTTATACTTTAACACAGCATGGGGTTAGGAAGATGGTGTTTCCTAAGCTGTGCTCCTCATTCTCCCCCGACCCTGCCCTTTCAGTGGAATTTCAAGGATGTTATTTGGCATGCCAGACCAAAGGGGAATAAAACGATCTGTACCAAGATACGGGGGAAGTATTTTACTGCTTTCTGTTCCTTTTGCTTCTCTAGTGATAGGAGCATCAATTTCCCAACATTGGCTGCAAAGAGGCTATGAGCTGCCGAACAGTTTATGCCTTTGGTTGAAAAATACATTTCCTGGTCTCTGCAAATTAAACTCTTGGCTTATTTTGTAAATATTTACTTTAGTCTTGCCACATCAAATTCCTTTCTTCCTTGCTTTTACTGCTGTCATTGTCTTTTCAACTCCATTTTAGCAGGACATCCTGTTCATTAATGAAAAGCCTCCCTTAATTGTTCTGAGTTGTTTCTGAATTTGCTTGTATACATACCAGTGCTTGGTGACTGTGTGTTTTTTCTACTTATTATAATAATATTCTAATTAATAATATTGTCCTCTGTGAGACAGAATGTGGTATGGCTTTATAGCAAATGGCTTCTAGGTAACATACCCATCACGTGATTTGATATATAAGCAGTACATCATTTATTACGATAAAGTTTAGGATTGGAGAATTGAAAGAGTGATCCTTAATGCTTGCTGTTTAACAGGGAAATGGGATAGAAATCACTTGCTTACCCAGACTGCATTAAAATCCTCTGTGATGCGAGAGGGTGGCTTGGGAAAGTGGTTCTCTAAATGGATGTGTAGTGACAGGACAAGGGAGAATGGTCTTAAACTGGCAGAGGGGAGATTTAAATTGGATATTGGGAAGAAATTCTTTACTCAGAGGGTGGTGAGACCCTTGCACAGGCTGACCAGAGAAGCTGTGGCTGCCTCTGGATCCCTGGAAGTGTCCAAGGCCAGGTTGGATGGGGCTTGGAGCCACCTGTGATAGTGGAAGGTGTCCCTGCCCATGGCAGGGAGTGGAACAGTATGGGCTTTAATGTCCCTTCCAGCCCAAGCCATTCTAGGATTCTGTGATTCTGTGCTTCAGGATTTGCGCTGTAATAGGCAGCAGCTGAGACACACAGCCTGTTTCCAAGGGGACACAAACTTACATTTTTAAGAAGGCACTAGACAAGAACAGGCAAAGAAAGTCAGGTCACTGTCCAGCAAAGTCAGAACATGAGAATTTCAGCCTCATCAGGACTTGTTACTACCTGGGAGAAGATCTTTTAATCCCCTGATCCTTCCCTTTGTCCATCAGTGGTGCCTATAGAAATGATGTTTTTTGTGTACATGACGTTTGTGGAGTCTGTGCACCGAGAGTCCCTTGGTTTCACATCATCTCCACAAGCCAGGTGGACCTAGTAGTAAATATAGCAAAGCTTTATTCAGAAGTTAGTCGTGCTTCACTTTACAAGATTAGGAAGACAGGTATAAAGTGTGTTCTTACTTTCTGTTTAGCAATTTAATATCTTAATTGTTTAAGTTCCCTTTCCTGGGATCCTAAATATCTCCCTGGCGTTAGAGTTGTGCTCAAATAAATAAGATCAGTGTCCCTCCATGGAATAAACTGCCCTGAAAGGCCCCTGGAGTACTCCGTGGCTATTCTGTCTGCATATTTCTATTTATGTGCCATTGCAGCTTGGATAATTCAAATGTAAAAAGCCTCAAGGGCTCTTTAGTGGACATGGGGCTTCGGGGACTTAGTGATTTTTTTTCTGCATTTATTTGTGCTACGTGGATTTCTCCCAGGGCTGGGATCCTTAAGTGCTCACAGGGCACTTCTCCATCACCCACAGAAAGGCTGCACTTGCTTACGACCTGTCCCCTGTACATGACTTTAGGACAATGCATTTATTGTGTTTCAAGTGAAACAGCACAGGGTGTTTCTTTTGTTATGGTGACTTGTGTGACCATCCATGAAACTTTATTCAACCCATGTATAGAGTTCTTGTTTCATAGCACACTCTTTTTTTCCTGTAATTCATTAAAAAAAAAATAAGTCAAACCAAAGAAATGTTCCTTACATATACAGGAATCAAGGTATGGTTTTAACTTTTAGATGTCAGGTTTCAAACGTAAGATATTTTTAGAGCTTGCTATAGAAATGAGCTTTCTTCTAATATGATTGTGGCATTGTAAAACCCTATTGTTTAAGGAGTATTTGCGTAACGTGGTTTTGGTTTTTAGGGCTTACATTTAGTTCTTTAAAATGAAGAACAATAGTACATTTGGCATGTATATGGGAGCAGAGAGAATAAACAGCACGGAGTATTGCTGAATTGTTTGAGAACATTCATCATCAAATTTTTTGATCCATGGAACTGGTTTTTTTTCCCTCACCAGATAGTGGTTAGTGCTTGTGTGCTGTTCAGTTTGCTTGCAGCACTTCTGAACTGGGAGAGCAAGGAGAAAAGATTCAGAACTTCTAAATTCCAAGCTTCAGATAAATTCTATGGAGCAATACTGTAGTTCTCAAGTAACTCTCTACTCAGCACATACAGAATATTTCTAAATATTCAGATAAATGAAAATTCAGGAGCTCATTAGTGATTTGGATTGGGAGAAGTCCAAGTCTTATCCCTTTTTCCTGTAATATAACTCAATCTGACCTTCATCTGCCAATGTCCTCAGTCTGTCTCCCACTCTCTGTCCGTGACCCTATTTTTAAGGCTTCCGTCTCTGTATCATAGTATCAGTATTAGCTCATCTTGTACACTTGGTATTGAGATTCTCTTTCCTCCAAGATATTTTGCTCCTTTCTGCCATTGCCATGACACTGTAAATAGGAATTTATTGCACCTCAAGCCTGATTTCACCCTCCTTTGTAAAAGAGGTATGTGATTCTGTAATGGTGCTTAACTTTCTGTTGCAGTAACTTTTTTTTCTCCTTCTGAAATCTTTTGATTGGAAAAGATATCTAAACTTGAGTCTGAGCATTCCCCCAGCACTGCCAAGGCCACCACTAACCCATATCCCCAAGTGCCACATCCACATGGCTTTTCAATCCCTCCAGGGATGGGGACTCCACCACTTCCCTGGGCAGGACAGTGCCTTCCATGGAGAAATTTTCCCTAATATCCAATCTGATCTTCCCCTGGCACAGCTTGAGGCCGTTTCTCCTTGTCCTGTCCCTTGTTCCCTGGGAGCAGAGCCCAATCCCACCCTGGCTCCCCCCTCCTGTCAGGGAGTTGCGGAGAGCCAGAAGGTCCCCCCTGAGCCTCATTTTCTCCAGGTTGAGCCCCCCCAGCTCCCTCAGCCGCTCCTGCTGCTCCAGACCCTTCCCAGCTCCGTTCCCTTCCCTGCACACGCTCCAGCCCCTCAGTGTCTCTCTTGTTGTGAGTGGCCGTATTTTAGTTAAGTTTTTTAGTTACAAGCGAAGTCAGTTGCTCTTCCAGCAGCTTTGATGCATTATAGGCAGCTGTTTGCTGTGTGGTGGTCAGCAGTTGCTGCTCCCAGGGTGAGATCCTTCACACTTAAGGAGCAGATTGGATTCTTTGATGCTACATTTATGCCTTCAAGTTTGGGCTGGATTAAATCTCTGCAAGTTGATCTTGTGTCCAAATTTTTGAAAAGTAAAGAAAAATCTAATCAAAATGCCTTTTCTCTTTATTTGCCACTCCTGTAATGACTCTGCCATTTACACATAATATTTTACAGAATCGTAGAATACCCTGAGCTGGAACGGACCCACAGGGATCGAGTCCAGCTTCTGGCCCTGCCCAGGACACCCCAACAATCCCACCCTGTCCCTGAGAGCATTGTCCAAACCCTCTGCCCTGGGGAGGCTGATCAGTGGCCAACCACCCTCTGGGGGGAGAACCTTCTCCTGAGATCCAACTTGACCCTGCCCTGACAGAACTTCCGACCACTGATGTGTCTTTATTGTTGATATATATCAATGATATCTGTCACCTTAACATATCCTGTATATTGAAAGTATTTTTGTGGCTTTAGCAAGTGTTTAATACCTTTTGGTATTTAGATGGGCCAAGAATATGTTCCTTTTTAGCCCTATTGAGAAAATGTATTTGAATTCAGATGTGAAGATTTTTTGGGTTGTTGAGATTTTCAGTTCATAGAATGCATCTTGTGTTGCTTTTTATCATTCAACTCTCTTAATTAAAAAAAAAAAAAATCCCTTGTGGAACAAAGTCATGAATTACGTGTAGAAGACTGTTGCAACAGGAGTGCTATTGTGCTTTATTTTATTTCTAGTCTCATTGAAAAAAATTGACAGTGTGTATTTTCCAATGCCAGTGATATCCTCCTTGGAATGAATCTCACAATCACAGTACCGTTATTATGCTCGGGATAAACTGGCATGTAATTTCCTTGGGGCGTCCTATTTATTTTCTTAAAATAAAGTAGACTGGTACCTTTCCTGTGTGAAGCAGAGCAAAGCTTTCAGAAAGCTCCAGTTTTTGGCAAATTCTATCTTTGGATTTCATTTCAACTTCTAATTTTAATTCCCATATCTTCTTTTTTCAATTTTTTTTGTTATAAAACTTCCATTTTATACATTTATTTTCTGATGTGAGAAGTGTACTCTATGAGCTGTTCTTGAGCTGATATAAATCAGGCTTTCTGAGGAACTTGTTAAATGAGTCTCCTTATTGGCTCCTTTTTTTTCTTTTTTTGGACCTACAGGCTTTGTGGAGCTGACTTTTTGAAAGCGTTAAGTTCATATATTACAGGTTTGAATTTTATTGTGTGTGCAAATAGCACTCAATCAAATCACTGGTATTTAAGCAACCATTACTCTTTAGTCTGTAATAATTTTTTTTATTTATTGAAGTTCAGCCTTGTGATAAATTAAAAACAACTTCCTCACAGGGGGAGACAAGAAACCAATGTTGTTTTTAATTCCTTAAAATCAGAAACATGAGACCTTGAGATTATTGTTCCTTGTTGGCTGAGCTCATCAATGGCTTGACCTATAATGGAGCATATTACCCTGGAATGGTTTGCGTTGGAAGGGACCTTGAGGATTATCTTGTTTCCACCCCCTGCCAAGGGCAGGGACACCTTCCACTAGAACAGGTTGCTCCAAGCCCCGTCCAGCCTGGTTTTGAGCACTTCCAGGGATCCAGGGGCAGCCACAGCTTCTGTGGGCAACCTGTGCCAGGGCCTCACCACCCTCACAGCGATGAATTTCTTCCCAATGATGCCTGCTGATAATTCATAATCTTCGTAACAGATGCCAACTGTTATCTCATCTTGCTCTTATTCCAACATTCTATTTTGTTTGCTAAGCACTGGCCCAGAAGTACTTCTGTGAATGAGGGGTGGGTTGAGGTACCAAGATGTTTTCACTGCTCTGAACATGATTTGTTGTTGTTATTATTATAAAATGTCCATGATGGGAAGATGAAAGGGCTGTCGAGCTCCGCAGCCTGTCTGACAGTTGATGGAGAAGAAGGGATGAAAGAGGGGAACTATTCTGGTAGAAAAATCCATATTCTTGTCAACCTGTGCAGGCTGCCCTCAGTGACCACTCAATATATGTGCTTTTCTATTCAATTTCAACTTGACTTTTACCGGGGCAAAAACAGAAGTGTGACTAGGACATGTGAGGCAAACTTGGGAAACAGCCGTAATTTTCACTTCTACGTGAATTGGCATTTTACCTTGTTGTGGGGAGGAGAACAAGCTTGTAATAAAGCATTTTTGCTTTTTTTAAGTTGCATTATTCGTGCCTTAAAAATCAAAATAAAACCCGGTGTTTTGCAGACACTGGAGATGTGACTTCTGTAAAATCAAGCACCTGCTTTAGAAGGCAGTATTTGTTGATGGTGAAAGATATTTATGAGCTAAAGTTCATACAAATGCCTTTTGATGATTGCAGCTAACTCTGTACTGAGATTTTAAAAATTAATCTGATGTTTATCAAGGTGTTTTTCATAGTTAAGAGTCAGAGGCATAATAATAGGTGAATGACTTGGTGTCAAGTTTTTTCAAATTCATCTGTAAATCACATATCTGGCCTTATTTTTTTCTGTTTAGCTGTAACGTTCCAGTTAAGTTTGCAGTTCTATGTATTTTTGCTATGAAAAATTTAGCATGAAAAATTCCTGCCTATGTGTCCCTGCCCTTGTGCTCTTCTAAGAGGTGGTCCTTGGAGAAGGACAGTGGATTTACAAAGAAAAGAATTTGTGTTGAGTTTTTTTAACCTGAATATCTGTGTCCTGGGCAGTGGTCCCACAAAGAATTGTCTCAGCATGGTGTGAAGGACATGAGCTTGTGGCAGGAATGAGGAACTTTGCAAGGGGAAGCCCCTGTGCCAAAGGCAATGTATAATAGCCCCTCACTGCTCCTTTGGAACTAGAGATCAGCCACCAAGGGCTTGCTTATGCTATAAACTCTAGTTTAGTTATAGTACACTTGATTTAAAAAAAAAAAAAAAAAAAGGAAAGAATTTAAGGAAGCAAAAATAGGATATGAAGAAATAATCCTCTGTCCTTTTCCTTTTGCCTTCTTTTTCTCAGTTCTCTACATTTCTGTCAGAGAAAATAAATTTAGTTTTTGCTATTCCAATTGTGTGTGGAATACCAGTGGATATGCATTTTCCTCTTCACATATATTGAATAAATTCACTTTCCAAAATCTTGATCCCCCTTCTTTGTTTATATTTAAATTTCCTTCTGAGCCAAAAGTGCTTTATGTATTTTGGAGAAGAATCTAGTTGGA
>VZRE01009928.1:75592-115292 GCA_013396775.1 Cephalopterus ornatus
AATCTAGTTGGAAATCCTTTTTATTCCAAATTCTTCCTCCTTGTGAAATTATCTGTATCTTCAGAAGCATTCAGACACCAGATTTAACCTGTTCTTGCTACATGAGCATCCCTGTGTTGGTTTTAACTGCTTATTCTGTCTCCACAGCACTAGGTGGTGCTGATGACAGTATCTCTGAAATCTGAGCCTTCAAAAATTGAAAAAGTAGTGCTGCTGTTTCCGACCAAGGACAACAAGTTTGCACATCCAAATACACTGATTGGGAAAAAAAACTTCGAACTGTGAATGCAATAACAAAAGACGAGAGGGTGAAAAAGGTGGAAAGCCACAACTGTATCTAGTGGTGGAATTTACCGAGTTTACTCTCAAGAGCTAAGGTTTGAGCTTGAGAAGTGTGACTAATTCCTCATGGCAGTGAGAAGTGTTGGAAAAACCTTCTCCTGAGGCTCTTGACTAGCAACGTGGGGACAAGAACTGATACTATGAGAAATTACTCCTACGCTCTGTGAGGGATACAATATGGATGATACATTTTAAGTTTGAAAAATTCAGAGAACTTCTTCAAATGCTGAGCATCATTTCCTGAGGCAGAAAAGCTTTCCAGTTACATGCCTCCAAGCAGTGAAACTGTCCTCCAGTTCCAAGAAATAGAGGTTATCCAGAGTATAACACTGAGGTAGTTTTTTGCCACTTATAAGTGAGTTTTGTTCACAGGGCCCCAGACTGGTTTGGGTTGGAAGGGACCTCAAAGCTCATCGCTTTCCACCCCCTGCTGTGGACAGGGACACCTTCCACTATCCCAGGTGGCTCCAAGTCCCATTCAACCTGGCCTTGGACACTTCCAGAGATGGGCAACCACAGCTTCTCTGGGCAACCTGTGCCGGGGCCTCCCCACTCTCACCCTTACCCATGCTTATTGGTTATGGCAGCCTTTCCACCCTCTAAGAACACACATAGTCATTCCAGGAAAGCTTGACAGGAGTCCTCTAATGCTCCAAAAAGAAGCCTAAATGAAGTTTTTTAAACACAGAAAGCCTAAAAACATCTGAACTATAACAAGATTAAATGGCCCCAAGTTGCACCAGGGGAGGTTTAGGTTAGATATTTGGGAAAATTTTTCTGTAGGAAGGGTTCTCCTTTCACAGGCTGCTCAGGGTGGAGTCCCCATCCCTGGAGGGATTTTAAAAGGCGTGTGGATGTGGCGCTTGGGGACATGAGTTAGTGGTAGCCTTGGCAGTGCTGGGGGAACGGTGAGACCTGATGATCTTAGAAGCTCTTCTGCAACCAAAACAGCTCTAAGATTGGGATGGGGTTATCTGTGAGTTAAAAGCCATGTTTGAAGTACACAGGGCTTTAGAGAAGTATCTGACTCCTTGGAGCTGCTGAGCACTGGCTGGTGGCCTTTGCCCACTGCTGCTGCTTCCACCATTCTCCTCATATATCAGGTTATACCACCCTCTATGAGTGTCACTGCTGCAGTCTTTTTCAAAATGCAAGAAAAATATGTTTATTTTTCCGTATGTGCATGGACCTCTGATTTCACCCATTACTTGTAGCACTAAGGTAATCCTTTTTTCCTTAACTTAAGCTAAAATAAATTTGAAAATAGCATATACTAATAAATGCAGTACCTCAGTCTCTGAACACCCAAAGCTTTTGTCATGTACTTGGATTTCTTCTGTCTAAGCAATTAGGTTATTACAGTGAATAATACACGAGATGCTTAAGGATATATTGCAGCGTATTGCATGAGGTGCTGCACTTTAGTGAACACAAACTAGTTATGAACTAAAAATGCATGTATACCATTCCTGCTGTTATGGTTTGACTTGTAAGGATTTAATCATGAACATAAAATGTTCTTCACATCATTTATTGTGTAGAATATTTCTGATTCAAACTGCTGTTACTTACCCAGGTGTGAAATAAATAATAAATTATATAACTATTGTGCATTGCATTCTAAAGACCTTGTGTATATAAGAAAACATTTCTTCTGAATGAATGGTCTAACTCTTTCAGGACATTGTTGTGAATTTTTTTTTTTTCCCCCCCCAGTTTATTTTCTCTGTTGTCTAAAAAACACAACAAAGTGCTGGAACAAGCCACACAGTCCTTAAGAGGTTCCCTTGGTTCAAGCGACTCTCCGTGTCCTGATTATGTGAGTATCAAACTGAATGTTGCAGTGGGTGATTCAAAAAACAAGTGGCACATTCCTAAATCTGCAAAGAATTCTCGAAGTGTGACAGCTGAGCAGTCACCGACATCAAAATACAGGAACCTGTGTGAATGATGTCATGTCTGAAACGTCTTTAAAAAACCCAAGAGTTACACTTAAAAATGGCAAAGCAAACCCACAACGATTCAGAGCGAAGAGACTTACTGTCAACTCATGGTTTTCGAGCCATTTGTAATTCAGCATATTTAAATGACACAGTTGAAAACATTATTTTTAAGAACGAGGCTTTGGCATCCACACTGTGTTAAAATGCCTGAAAATGTTTGGAAGCAATTCCCAGTGAGCCTTTGGAGGACTGCTGTAGTCATGGGGCAAATTGGTATGTTATGAGCACATGGATACTTACATTTCTTTTCAGTTTGCTGAGCCAGTGCCCACAAATAGGCAACAATTTTGTAATTTAATTGCACGGCTTGTTGGAAAATCTCTAGTTTCAGTACAAGAAGGAGACATCTTGCAAAGACTTGAATAATATCTTTGTACTGCTGAAGTATCTTTGGTTTGTACTCATTTGAACTCTCACTGCAATACTGGGTGAATTAAAAAAAAGACTTGATTTATCAGTTGTTTTGGATTTTTGAGGATGAAAATGTAACAACTGTTTTGTTTTCAGGATTAATACAAGGTCCAGGACATGTCTTCTTGAGACTTTACATATCATAGTACTGTAGCATTAAGTATAAAAATACCTAAAGGAATAATTTGATATAATAGTTTGATGACTTAAATCTCATACAACTAACCTGGTTTCTTAACCTGCATCTTTAAGTTACCTCTGACACGTACCGTACAAACTAGAGGCACTTTTTTATTCAGAGACATGTGGTTTTGTAAAGCATATTAATCGCTTGCAGGATTTTGCTGTGTATTCCTGCTGCCTTACCGTGCCCTAAGTCACGTGAAACTCCTAACAGCACCCGTGGTTTTAGGCCTTCTGATTTCCCTCCCAGAAATTGCTCTCAGACCTTTAATTTTCGGAACTTGAAACATTTCAGCAAGAACACCCTCAAATTAGTCTGTGGTTGAGGAGCAGGAGGTCCCACTCCTGTTTGCCTTGTGAAGTGATACACAAGCTGGATAAAGCTCTTTAATCTGCATGGGCATGAACAACTGAAAGCCCTCAAGACTTTAGACCCCTTGGCCTTTTACTAGCTTTTTCCATGGCTTTGCTTCTGAGGAATAGGAGCCTCTTGTCAGGAAGATGCTGATTTTACGAAGAAAGATCCTTATATTTTCTTTCTAAAATACTGTCCCCACTGTTCAGAGAAAAGCAAACAGCATGATACACACATGTGTTTGTGTAAGAGCACATACACATAAATATATATATATATATATGTTTGTGCACTCTTAGGCACGTGAAGATATATATATTATATATATAGAGAGAGAGAGATATATAGAGATATATATATGTGCGTATATTTTGGGGTGTGCAAGAATTTGGTGCTGAAAAATATTTTATAGGTTTTGTACTCTGGAGTACAGCCAAGAGGCTCAGACACTTCTGTGAATTTTTTGTCTCTTGTGGTTGGTATGACACAGGGGTGGAGGAAAGAAGGAGAGCAGTTGGAAAGAATGGTGCAGGGGAGAGTGAAATAAGTTCATGGCCTGTGTTTTGAAAGGATAAGGTAAACTGTTACGGATGGCTTTCTGGTCTTTTTTTTCCTCTCCAATTGCTCGTGTTCCCACTCAATCTCAGCCATAGCTGGTTGACTAAATAAAAGTTTGGGCCAGGTTTCATCACTTGAGCATATTCTGCTTCTGAAAGTTCATGTTTATGTTGTCTGTTAGAGTAAGGAAGATTGTAGGAACTGAGGTGGCTGAAATGTCTGAAGTCCTGAAGCCCTTTCTACCTCTGTGTTTCTGCTAAAGAAAGGGATGATTCCCATTTTGCTTGCTCTGCACAGGTTTCTGGAGAAGAGAAGACTCTGGGGAAACCTTAGAGCCCCTTCCAGAGGCTCTTTGGACAAGGGATGGAGGGTAAGGAAAGGGGGAATGGCTTCAAACTCACAGAGAGCAGGGTTAGGTTAAATATTGGGAAGGAATTCCTGGCTGTGAGGGTGGTGAGGCCCTGGCACAGGTTTTCCAGAGAAGCTGTGGCTGCTCCATCCCTGGAAGTGTCCAAGGCCAGGTTGGATGTGGCTTGGAGCAGCCATGTCTAGTGGAAGGTGTTCCTGCCCAGGGCAGGGAGTGGAATGGGATGAGCTTTAAGGTCCATTCCACATTGTTCTTGTTGAGATTTTTCTGGTCTTTAAAAAAAGAAAAGAACAAGTTGTTTCATTTATTAAGGCTGGACCAGTTTCCTCATCCTTTCCTGATAAACTCCTGTCAGTGTGATGGGATTCAGGAGCAGGATGGAGAAGCCAGCAGGGAAGAGAGAACTACTCCCTGTCATTAAACCATTGCCTCAAAGACAGGATCCTTGGTTAGACTAATTCTCATGCTGCTTTGTTTACTCGTTGTTTCATAAGCTTTGTTATTCATTGTTTTCATAGTAGCATTGACCTGTTTTGAAATACCACACTTTGATCCCATTGTCCTTGTCTCCAGGCTTGAAGAAATGGGAAAAATCCAGTAAAGTTTATCTTTATTGCTTTCTCTCATACAATGAAAGCACGTTTTCCAAAATTCTCAGCCAACAAGAAAACTGGTAATAAAATAATTGAGGATTTTTGCTTCTTTCAGTTCAAATCAAGACAAATTACTTAAGTAAACATATCAATGATTTTCTTGGTAATTTGATTACAACCTAATGTAATTTATTAAATCAGAGGTACTTAACAGCACAACTGGAGACACGCTAACTTCCCTTGGGAAGTAGCACGTCAAACGTGTTGTTGGAGCTACTATCTACCCAAGTAATTGCTTTTTAAGGATTTCATGGCATTGCTTATGATTTTTGAGCCCTTCGGTGCTTGTTATACTGCAGCTGGTAACAAGAGATTCTCCTTAACTCTTTCTGGGAAGAGAGGGGATAGAGAAGGAGGGAGTAAATTCTGAATTTTGGCAAGTTTATGTCAGGGGTTCAGAATTTTCTTGCTGATATAAGAAAAAAAAGAATTTGCTTAATTCAAAAAATTGAGGAAAATAAAAATCAAATGTAGGAATAGTTTTAGATTCAAGTAGTTTGGCACACATCATCTCTTGAGTCCTACCTTCTAAATTTTGGTTTAAAAAAAAAAAGATACATCGTTCTATCCAGATGAAGCTTAAATGTGTTAGGAAAAATTCTAAAAATAATCCCACTTAGTGCCAATATCATCCATTATTTCATATATAGGACTGTCATTTAAACAGCACTTCGATGGTGGATGAAATTCATCGGGGGTAGAAGCAATGTATATAATGTTAGATTTTCTTATTTATAGCTGTACTTCTGTCAATATATGAGGAGCCATCTTTTAACCCCCTGTCCAAAATCTGTTGGGTTTTTTTGGGTTAGCTACCACAGAAATAAATGCACGTTGGCAATCCAAAGGGAAAAATATGAAAATCTGAATGTAGCGATCTCTGTGAGTGTATGTATATAAAAATATGTATTTATGTGTATAAAGTCTGCAGTAGCAAAGCCTGGTGGTACCATGAGAGTTCACAATCAAAGCTGACTTTTCCTGACTCGTTCCCAATGCAGTTCAGTCTACCTGCTGTGCACAGCTGGTGTTACTTGGAGGCCTGGAATTCTGCAAATGCTGAAGAGTTTCTTTCTCATCTTGATAACCAGAATTAAGCTTTGCATTTGGGTGATACGATTTCTGTGTTTTTTCCTTTTCCCTCTCAGTTTGTGCTCCATAATGGCCAAATGAATTCCAATATTTAGATTCTTCTTTGATTTTTCCCTGATTTATATGGTAAATAGAAAGCAGCTGTCTGTTTAACCATCTAACTCTTGAAACTCCTAGGCCCCTTGAGCGTCATCTGGAAGTAATGTAGCTTGTAAAACAAAGCTAAGAAGAAAAAGCAATGTTTGTTTTATGTGGGATGAATGACTTCAGTTAGGGTCCCTCTAATTCGGCCATTATGGGGGTTATTAAAAAGCAGTATTACAAAAGTGGTTTCAACAAAAAAGGAATACTTTTGGGGGGAACTTGTGTCTTGTTATTATAGTTGATTATATTCAAAGCTCCAAGTACTTCATAAATAGTCCTTCATTTTAGTTTCTACAACAGAGAACCAACATAATCTCCCCTCTACTCATCAATAGATGTTAAAAGGTTCCCTGTTTCATTTAGTCCTCAGGAAGAAATTGTCTTTTATAATTAAGGGCACCCTATTTATCTTGGAAATTTGGTATCGCTAAAGAGCAGGTGAAATCAGGTCTATGAACTGCAGTATTTGCTGTCTTTTAAACGTAATGAAACAGATCTAAAATCCATAAATGTTCTAGATTTGGCTACGTGCAAAGAAGTTAATTATTTTTAGCTTATCCAGCATTTAGCAAACAATTAATTCATTCACTATTGATGTGAACAGTATTTGACCTTTAAATAAATGTTGTGATGTTTTGGGAGTTGGAACAAGATGATGTTTAAGGGCCTTTCCAACCCAAACCACTGTGGGATTCTGTGAATTCTGTGAATTATAGAATCATTTGGAGTGGAAAGGACCTCTAGGGTTGTTGGGTCCTATAACATCTTCTGTGCTCGCCTATGTAATGCTACATTAAATTTCCTGCAGCTCTATTTGATTTTTTTTTTAAATTATATAAAGAACAGCTTAGTGCAGAGCTCTGCCGTCACACAGAGGTGTTTCCCTATAAACGTGTGCTGTCGTGAAGAATTAGAAAGTCTTCCCTGTGATCATCTGATGACTCCAGTAATGATGCAGAAATGAAATTAAACCCACTTCCAAATAAACTGGCCAAGCATAATAGAGTTAGTGTGATGCAATTAACGTTGTTTAGCTGGTAGTCTGTAACAGTACTGCTTAGTGGTAACTGCTGAGAACACACAAAATATGTAAAATTTAATACACTGTTGGCAGAACGGGAAACTTCTACAAATTAAATCAAGACTCCTAATTGTGATATGTCCATATTTGTCAAATATGGGGGTGAGGGAAAAAGCTAAGGTAGCTTTTTTTTTTGTCATAATCTTTCTTTAAAACTCAGTAAAGACCCTACTTTTCACCCAAAGCACCACCCGGGTCCCTTCAATATTCTTTTTGTCTCTGTTTTCTTTGATTTTTAAATGTGGCCAAGTAACTCTGTAGAGTTTTTTTGATTGTGTTGGCCAGGCATTGTTAATGGCCTAAAAAACCTTCAGTTTTGTGTGTCAATTTTTAGATCCTCTTGTTGTCTAGTGGAATAAAGTTAAAATATGATTATGCAAGACCATTTTTACTAGTGTGTTGTTTACTGAAAGCAGCATATGGCAAACCAATACAATATTTTACTGGGTTTTGTATGGTATGTGGATTCTAGCAATTTTAGTTGAATTTAGTGGGACCTTGTTTTGCACTGTTTTACCTTCTTTTTGCTTACTCTGAGTTGATGGCTTATGAAGAAACATTTTCAATGTCAGATTATTCTTGGGTTTGGCTGTCTCCAGTTTAGAGCAGGAGGCCTATAAATATGTTTTCTAAATATTAGTCATACCCTCCTTCAGATGAATTATATTTTAAAGACTATTACTCCTACCTAATTCCCCTATTTTTATATCACCAAAAAATAGCAGTTTCAGAATAGACTGAAATAACCAACCTAACCCAAATCTAAAGCGAGCTTTTGTATTGAGTAATAGCTGAATTCTGCAGTTCTGTCTGAATTCTTAATCAGATCTTTCCTTGAAATGAATTGGAAACTTTCCTGTGAAAATGCTGCATAAATTATCCTTAGGCAGAAGAACTATCCTAATATCCTTGAGATGTTGATGGATTTCAGTCTGTTTAAACTTCTCCATATTACTGTGAAGTTCTAATAGTTATTTGCAGTTGGTCTGTGCATTATTGTGTCTTTAAGGATACACTGCTTGTGGTTGAAGGATTTTTGGGCAAATACACTGAAGAACATGAAGATGATGTTCTTCAAAAAGGTGGTGTTGTTTCATCACTCAGGAGTTCCACAGAAGTGTCATTGGTATCTGGAATTTGTGTTATATAGGTGTTGCTAAGCCTTATTTCACGTGACAATTCTCAGTATTTTGGAAAATAAGGATGAAAATTACTGTTTTTTTGAAGAACATTTTCTGTGGCAGCAGCATCTCATGACCATCTGATTGCAAATCTTTCATTCTTCAGATTTATGAGAAAAGAGAACAAATTGGAAGAAGTAGAACTATAGACAGTAGCAATACAAACACCAGCTGAAGTAATTTTAAAAACCCATTGTTGTGCCTGTTAGACACATTTGAAGCAAGCCAAACATGAACTTTGTAATTTTTTATTTATTAAAGGAGGAAAATTGCTTTTCCTCCTTTAATAGCTCTAGGGGTTTAGGGCACTGTCATTATTTTGCAGTAGAGGGTATAAATTACGGCATTTGTTTGCATTTGTGAACTCAAAGGACGTGCTTTTGATAAGACTGTTCAAGTGACTGTCCTTAGAAGATGATTAAGCTGAAGAAGTTGTGAGAGCTTGTGTTAGAAATGCATGAGATCTTCAGGTTCCTTCACAGCTCCATAAATTGAGCAGTAGAATTTTGAACGCTAATTTTAATGCTGCAGAGCTAATTGAGCTGCACTGGAGGGAACTGGAAGCCTGATGGAATACTGGGATTCTAGAAGGGTCTGAGGCATAGCTATACATATAAAATGCGATACATTGTTAAGAGGAAGCATTCACAAGCCTGTCTATAAGCACAGTTTATTACTGCTGTGAAGCCAAGTGCCGTGAAGCTCAGTTCAGGCTAATGACAAATTTTGAAGTGCTTAAGTGAACAAAAAGGGACAGTACTGATCTCCGAGGCGTCCTTCTTACCTGTTTTGGCCTTTAAAACCTTTCCGTGCTGCCTCCTGCGCGGGAGTGGGTTGTTCAGGGCTTCTCGGAAGTCGATTATTCTGGATGGTTCATCTTCGTCAGAGCTCCCCCAGACAAACAGAACAGCCTAAATGCAGTAGCTCTCCAAAGAGCAGGATTTATTTCTGTAACAGCAATGTATTTCAACAATGCAGGAAAACAATTTCTAGTGTTCCTAAAGCAAGGTTTTGATTGAAAAATGCAGTGCTTCAAAACCATGAGTATGTGACCATGTGTTACAAGCATCTCGGTAATTGCGTTTTTTAAACATGCAGCCATATAGAGTAATGGAAATGGATGTGAAAGGAAGTCTGTACAGAACCTTTTAGGCTATTTGGTGCTAAATACCTAATTGGAATTGGAATTTTTATTTTTGCACTGTTTTTTCTCCATGAGGCATTGGTGGAACATGTTGTACCTTCCATTTCCAGCTTTTTCTCTTCATAATTTACGGGGACACTTACGGACAAACCAGTGAGTTTTTGAAACAGTTCTGGTTGTTGATTATAAAAAGCAATCCATTTCTATCAAAGGAATTGTTTGAAAAGATAACATAACAAAGTTCCTTAGATTCTTTCATTGCAGTTATCTGTGATTTGGAACTGGAAAGAAAGAGAGAGAAAATAATAGAAATAAAGGTAAACCAGGACTCAGTGATTTTGAGAGACTTGATAAAGAGAAAGATGGTCTCATCAACTCACAGTTTATCTATTGGAGAGGTATTATACCCCTGAACAGCATTTCCTACTGTCTTGCTGAGGGCAATTCTCCCACTAATGGCTGTTGTTAATATTACCTATAATGTTATGCAACTGCTGTTAATTGGCAGTGTGGGTGGCCAGGAGACTGAAATGATGGGATGAAGGAAAGGGGAATATTTTAAAGGGAATGAGTCAAGCAAGATTGAAAGACAGTCTTGGTATGAAGTGAATAAGAGAGAGGTTTGGAGAAGGGTAGTTATTAATATAGGCAGAAATTCAAACCCAAAAGTGGGTTTTGAAAAAGCATTGCTTCCTTCTCTCCTGCTCATATGAAGTATCACATGGAGCAAAATAAGCCACTTGCTGAAAACTGATTTTCTCATCACCTGGCCTGAAAAGCAGCATTAAAGAAATGTGTAGGGGAGAATTTCCATTTTGTTTATCCCTACTGACAGGAATAGTTGCTTGTTCTCTTTAAAATTTCTTGTGGGAAACCTCTCAAAACACATGAAGAGTGTATCTGGAAAAAATAGAAATTTATAAGAATCTCTCTCATTCATGTTTCTTGAATTGTATAGAAACACCCTGATGTGTTTCATGGGTGTGATTATAAAGATAAACTTTTAATTCCCTTATGTGTGACCAGCAATTCCTTTTAAATTTCTCCTTTTTTTGTTGGTCAGGAACTAAGTGAAAGAGGAATACACTGCACATTTCATGCGCTGGATCAGTTCTTATAAATTGGAGTTATTCCACAGAATTGGTTAATTACAGAAACAATAACACAGAATTTGGACAAAAAGTAGCAATTCTTAGCAAGCTCTAAGTTAGATAAAGAGAGCAGGGGGTGTTTCACTGCAGAAGAGAAGGCTCCAGGGAGACCTGAGAGCCCCTTGCAGAGCCTAAAGGGGCTCCAGGAGAGCTGGACAGGGACTTGGGATGGAGGGACAGGACAAGGGGCAGTGGATTCTCAGTGCCAGAGGGGGCAGGGTTAGATGTTGGGAAGGAATTGTTGGCTGTGAGGGTGGTGAGGCCCTGGCACAGGTTGCCCAGAGAAGCTGTGGCTGCCCCTGGATCCCTGGAAGTGTTGAAGGATGGAGCTTGGAGCAACTTGGTCTTGTGCTTTCGTTCTGATGTCTGGCTTTCTAGGGTTTAACTACAGCAACAGCAGGAGATGGTTTGGAATAACACATATGAAAAATACTCCTTTTTTTTTTTTTCTTAATTTATGCCAACAAATTTTTCTCACGTTTTAGCGGAAAATAAGGGGGAAAGACATTTTAAAAACACAAAGCAAAGACTCAAAACAGAAAAACATAACAAAACAAAATAGAAAAGCAAACTAAGAAGCTGATAGTCATACTCTATATCTGTTTTCTGCCAGTAAAATTCCAAATATAAAGCCATGTCAGGAAAATATCTTTTAAAACATTCATGAAGAGAAAAGTCTCTCATATATTTCTGTTATTTAATACTCCTATATTTGTTGTCCCCAGCGCTGTTGGGAGATGTCTGATTGCCTTCCTTTCTCTGAAACAAAGTCGGGACAATTAAGATACCTTTTCTTTTTAAAATTGTCCTTCAGATAGGTTCCTGGAATGTGGTGGAGCTGTTCCACAGCTGGTCTTGTACTTATTTAGGCTGGAGCCCAAGCTGAGGGAGCTGTGTCCTGCTACTGAATATACGACATTTTCATCAAATACACTCTGTTCTGATGCATTTTTGTTGCCATCAAGCTGGTACAGTGTGTACAGAGCCTGTTTCCACTCCATCATTTGTGTGCGTACTAACTCAAACTCTTGACCTCAAAGATAATGTTTGCTAATAACAAAAAACAACCGTCCTGTTCTAGAGAAAATAGGATTTATTGTAACATTGCTGGTTCAATTTGTTTCATTCACTGCAATCAGAATCATTATCTGAAGTGTATCTCTTCTCCCTAGATAAACTGGGAAAATGGATGTTGCTGTTCCTAAAAGCAGGTCTTTCAGCCATTCACCAGCAACTAATCTGTGGCACTTGCAGAGAAATTAGATGTTTACTCAATGCAACCAAAAAAGAGTTACCAGAACAAATAATGATAAGTTTTCCCATTCCCACACTAATCTTTTAGATTTTGATAAGTCAATAGGAAGAGTCGTGTTACGTTCCCATGGAAATAGGCTTCACGGACTTTTTCTGAAATATAAAATAATTTTTCTGCAATAAATTAGCCATCTGACCTTGTGGTGGACTATGTTAATTAGAATTCATTAGGAAACTTAGTGTAAATTATAGGTAAACAATCATAATCACGTACAGGATTTTGCTGAGGAAGAGTCGACTGACTCTGGATGGATACACAACATACCTAGGTGCTTCTCTGCCTTTCAGCAGTAATCTCTGATCTTCTCCCTGTTTGTCACTGCTGCACTTGATGAACCAGGCTGCACAAAATTAAATTTGGTCCCAAAATAGACAAGACTTCATAAATATTCCAGGAAATTTTGTTTAGTTGGATAATGCAGTTTTTACATATTTCTACCAAGAGCGTTTTGCTTCAACATTTGACAGAATGTCATCTGTTGCTTATAGTTCATTTGGGAACGGGTGCATCTGTAAATGGACTTCTGCAGTTATTTTTTGTGAGTGCAAGGTTTTCCAAATCTCAGTTCAAGGATCGGTTTTTGGCCTTCAGGCTACAGCTGCTTTGTGCTTCCAGAGCATTGAGCAGGAAGCAGAGCAGTGGTCATCAGCTTGTGTTTTTCAGAACTGATGCAGTGTCCTTGTGTCCAAGTGTCCTTGAAAAGTAAGATGGAATGTAGTAAAACCAGCATTCAATCTAGAAGTTACCCCATTTATTTGATTTGTCTGCTATCAGCCCTCAGAAGGACTGTTTCTTATCTCCTTACGATTTGCAGTTTATTCAGCTGGAGAAAGCGGGCATTGAAATTTGTTCATGGAGGTTTTTTGGGCCAATCTCAATAGTTTAAATGATACTTTTACTGGCAGTGACTAGTTTTGAAGAGTTGGTAAGGTAAGAGGAAAACAAATAAAAACACTTTCTTATACTTTGTAATATTTTAAAAGGACTTATCTACAGATCCTTTATACTGCAAACCACTTCGAAGATCAATAATGCAATTTCTCCTTTTAATATGATAGGCTTCTCACACCTCTGTTTGTCTATCCCCTTTAATTTTCTAAATATGTAACACCACTGAAAGAATGAATATGTATGTATGCCAGGTGGTCTCATAAAGAGTTATATTTCTGAATTCCTTTCCTAACCATGCTGCTGTCTCTTAATATATCATGAGAAATGAAAGCCCTCTCCATGATTTATCTTCAACTTTGGTATAAGATGATGGCTGTAAAGATGAAGGCTGCTCACAGCAGTTTGGGAATCTTGTACCATAACCCCTTATCAAGTATCTCTTACCTGCTACCTGACATTTTTTACCATGCACAGCTGGTGCTTCCTACTTAACCACCGTCAGAAGTTTTCTATGCGCACACAGTCACCTTCTGCGTGGACAGCAACACATTGAAACAACCTTTTTTATGTCACTACTGTTTTTAAACATACCTGATACTGTCATGAGGCCATCAACAGAGGTTTTATTTCCGTTTTGTGGTGATTTTCTATCAATGCACTGCCCATCTCAGTTCGCCTTTGCAGTGATTGTTGGTGTCTGAGCAGAGCAGGAGTCTTGCACTGCGGAAGCCGGGGCAGCGTGGCCTCAGCAGTAGCACCCCTTCGCTTGCCTCCTTGGCATTCCCCACATTGTAATGAGGGATATGTCTGCTCTGCAAACGCCTTCTTGACTTTCTTATGCCTCCCACAGAAATTTCAATAGCAATTTTCACCCCAAGGGCAGGAATACACAATCTTTTGGCTTCTGGGTAGAGAGCAGCGCTGACTTTTCCCACTGGGATCCTGTGTGTCATCAGGACCGGAAGATCTTCTGCTTGGATAGTGTGGAAATTATGGAAACTCCACACAGGCTGTGTTTATTATTGAGAACTTGGATTACACAGTCTTGCTTGTCATGTTTCTTCCCCTAGACAGAGTCAGAATTATTCAGAGTGGTACTTTCAGTGGGAGACAACTGTCATAGTTCCAAGTCAGTAACGGTTTTTAAATCTCATGGCAGAGATGCTGAACCACAGGATCTAATCAGCGTGGAACCAGAGGAAGTCAGCTTCCAGGGAGACCTGAGAGCCCCTTCCAGTGCCAAAAGGGGCTCCAGGAGAGCTGGAGAGGGAAGTCAGGGTGAATGTGAGGAGTCAGGTCAGAGTGAACTTAGGAAGTCAGCTTCTGTGCAGTTCACAGCTTTTGTCAGGGATTGTTGTACGTTCAGGTTGGTTTGATATCTTCCCAATTAAAATTGCTTAGACACTAAAGGTAGATCTGCAAAATCATGGAATCACAGGTTTATGTTGGAGAGGCTCTCTAAAATAATCAAGTCCAGCTTTTCCCTCAGTCCTGCCAAGGCCACCACTAAAACACGTCCCTAAGTGCCACATCCAAACAGCTTTTAAATCCCTCCAGGGATGAGGACTATGCCAGTGCCCTGGGCAATGTGTGCCAGGGCTTGACAAACCTTTCCATGAAGAAATTTTCTCAATATCCAACCTTTAGCATCCCCTGGCACAGCTTGACGTTGTTTGCTTTCATTCCCTTCCCTTGTTCCTTGGGAGCAGAGCCCAACTGCCCCTGGATCCATCAGGGGGTTGCAGAGGGCCAGAAGGCGCCCCCTGAGCCTCCTTTTCTCCAGGCTGAACCCCCCCAGCTCCCTCAGCTGCTCCTGGTGCTCCACACCCTTCCCAGCTCCATTGCCTTCCCTGCACACGCTCCAGCCCCTCAGTGTCTTTCTTGTCATGACGGGGCCCAGATCTGAGCCCAGGACTTGAGTAATCTGTGGCACTGAGTGATCTTCTTGAATGACAGCAGTTGATTCATGGGAAATATGCTAATATACGTGTATATATAATTGTTGCAATATGTGTCATAGTTGTTACTGCTAAACATAATACTGAGGGTGAAGAATCTGGTTGATTGTATAGTCAGAGATGATGCTGGGGGTATAAAGAACTAGCGGATAAATCCTGTAGCTGTGGTGTACTGTATGGAGGAAAGTTTGGGAGGTGTTAAGGAAAAATGTGAAGAAAACTGTTTGGTTTAAATTGCTAATTGCTCTTTTTTTCTGGCCGTTTGCAAGATGCCATGTTTTTCCATCTTACTCTTCTTCATGAGAGAAATAAGGGTTTCTCTACTTCAATTAACGTCACAGAGGATGAAAAGGTTAAGAACCCATTCCGAAGAAGCAGTAAAGGTATGACAAGGGTGATTAAGTCTGGACTTAGGTACATACTGAAACACAAAAATGAGTGTGTATGTAGTGACTGTAGCAACCTACAGAACTGTTATGTTTGTTCCTTCATGGAAGACCACTTATTTCTTCAAAAAGGTTCCTCAGAAATTGTCTTTAAGAAATAAACTTGTAAGTCTATAGATTTCAGGAAGCACTCTTATGCATTAAACACATAAATGAGAAATTTTGGTTTGTATAACACCTGCCATGCAATTGAAAAAGATAAGATTAGGAAGTACGTACAAGACAATGGAGAGGAACTTTTTACTAGACCGTGGAGGGACAGGGCAGGGGGGGGATGGCTTCACCCTGCCAGAGGGCAGGGTTAGATGCGATATTGGAAAGAAATTCTTGGCTGTGAGGATGGTGAGGTGCTGACCCACGTTGCTCAGAGAAGCCGTGGCTGCCCCTGGATCCCTGGAAGTGTTGAAGGCGCGGTTGTGGATGTGGCTTGGAGCAACCTGGGATAGTGAAAGGTGTCCCTGATGATGGAATTTGGGTTGGAGTGAGGTGGTCTTCAAGGTCCCTTCCAACCCAAACCATTCTGTGATTCTATGATGAGTGTCAAGGCTTCAGTTCCCACGGCAGTAATTGCTATGTGACTCCTCCAAACAGATGTGTTGGTGACATTTTGCAGCTAAGCTGAATGCGTAGGGCTGGAATCAGAAATTTTTCACTTGAGGAATGTCTTTAAAGTCCTTGAACTCTTCTCAAGGTAGATGGATTCTGTTAATTAAAGCCTGTATCACAATGATCTATTTACCTTTGTATGGTGGAGTTGGGGTTGCGTAGGGAACTTGTCCTTTCCTGTTCTACCAGTCAAACTAAACAAAATCTTCCCATACCTCTAGGGAGTACTGCTTCGTTTCAAGGAGAAGTGAAGAAATCTCCATTTCCTTTCAACAGCATTAGTGTTTCAAGCATCCTTTGACAAAAATACGAATTCACAGTTTCAACTTTAATTTTCTTAGCAGGAGTGCTGCCATTTTCCCAGCAGCAGTTTCTTCCCTGGTTTTATAGGACCTTAGACAATGATTGGGTTCAGTTCTACTAAATAATATTTGCATTTTGTTGTTATTGTTGAATGTGGTTTGGAAATGCTGTCTTCTTTCATGTGCAATGTTGGAGCCCCTAGCTGGTAACTGTCATGTTTTTTGGGCACTGGGGTGGACTCCCTTGTGCTGGGGCTTCTTGGTGGACTCAGACTGGCCTCCTTAAGAGATATCTGTCATAGTAATTTACTTTTTCCAAGCTAGTTGGGACGAAAATAGTTTGATTTGATTTGGTTGATCGTGAGGCTTTGAGCACCCTGGTCTAGTGGGAGGTGCCCCTGCCAATGGAACAAGATCAGCTTTAAGGTCCCTTCCAAACCAAACCATTCTGAGATTCTCTGGACTATAAAATCCTCAGTAAACAGGTAAAATAGACAGAGGACTAGGACAGTGAAGCATCACCAAGAATCAGTAAAGCACTGAGGAAATATGGGCCATTTTATAGTATTTTTGATTCATTTTGAACTTTGAGAGAGGTAAAGGCTAAATTGAATTATTTCAACATGAAGTGTTTTAGAATTGAAATTTCCAAGATAGCAAGGGCATGGATGGAAGAAGAGATGAAGGTGAAGGTGTGGCCAGGAAATGAGCTGTGGATTAGCTGTAGGTCAGCTGAATAACAAACACAGTGAAGTCACATAAAAGTACCCATAAAGCACCTACACCATCACTCGTATATATGCATGCCCTCAGAAACAGCTTTGTATTTCCTTGGCCAGTGGCTATTGAAGCCCAACCATGTGGCAGACAGAGCAGTTGGGTTTGCTGCCTTGGCAGGTGTCGTTTGGTGTGCTTTCCCTTGGAGCAGCAGCTCCCAGGCCTTTTTGCCTGGGACATGATGCACCACCATGGCATTTCCTACAGCGTAGCCTTGTCCTGGGCTGTGGTAGGCATTGACATCATGGTATGGGCTGAAAGAACCGTGTTCCTCGTAGGAAATGTGTTACCACATGGGCTGGGTGGACGTGGGTGAAAACCCGGCCTGTTAGCGTGCTCAGTTGTCCAGGAGGGCAGTGAAGGAGTGTCAGGATGGACAGTTTAGTAAACTGTCTGGCAACAAACTTTGCTCTGGTGTGACAGCTCTGCTTTCATTTCTAAGCAGTGATAGAGATGCCAGAGTTACTTTTTGAGGCTATAATCACCATAGGCCCTGCATTTTTTCGCTTAATACCTACTTGACCAAAAGTTGTCTGGGTTTGACATAGAACAGCCGAAGTGTATTGCCAGTAAAAGAGATGAAGATAAGATTCCAGTCACCAAAGGCTTGGCTTTGAAGTTCCTTTGCTCACTACTGAGGGTAAGAACAGCTTTCTTGTGAGCTTCCTTCTTTCCCCTCCACTCTTCCACTCCTTTGGCAGAGCGAGTTTATTTTGTTGAAGGTTTTATTTTCTGCTGAAAATGCAGGAAATTCAGACAGCGCTCTTGGAATCTTCCCAAAGCTAATACAAACAAGATACATATGCTTCTCTTAAAGTAACTAAAAATAAAATAAATTATTTGAAACTATTTAACTGTAGATATTCCTCTTTAAAGAGGAAAGGGAAGTTTACATAATTTATAATTGTGGATGCTGTTAAATTATGTTATCAAGGTGAAATTCCCTGAAGTGTCACATGCCCATTCCAGACAAAAGAGTGTGGAAAACCACCTTGGAGTCTGTAATAGCTGGCTTTTGGGCAGGCATGGAAGAACTAACTACTAAATGTCCAAAAACATAAGTATTTGAAGTATTCCTTAGCATGTACAAAGCCAGAAGAAAAAAAATGTGATGGAAAATGAACTGAACTGTTCATTCAGCTGTACATTTTGTGGCTGCAGCTTATGGATCTGGAACAGTTTACCAAATTTTTCCTCCTTGTTTCTCCCTGGTAAAAGTAATGGCAGGAGCTGTTTGGGGTTAATTTGGCATTCTTAGTCTTTTTGATATCTGTTAAATATTCGGGATGTGTGTCCTTTTGTTTTCCATTGCTGACAAAATTGCCTTTATAGTCATGTCTGTGTCATGGAGGAAGTAGTCATTTATGACTAGAAATTTTTATGATTTATGTTTGTAAATTATGGAATCTCACTGAAAATATTACAGGTGAAAAATTATAGTGAGTCATCGTGGATAGGGGCTCAGAATGGAGAAAAGCCGTAATAAATGTTGCCTGAGCAACGTGCACCTTCACCTTTCCTCTATCCCTGCATCCATATGGAAGCCTTCATCCCCAGAGCTGAGGATGATGGGTGGGTCCCACTGTGGGTGCAGCAACACAGACATGGTGCAGCCCTCTCTGGTACATGGAGTGCTGGACCCAGTGCTTCCTGCACCTTCTTCTGACTCCTCTTCCTCCATCCAACCTGGCTGGGAGAGGAGGACTTGACCCCACCTGCAGAGCTGCCTCCAACTCTGAGGAACAAGAGCAGAAGGACATGGAGCTGTTGGAGTAAGACCAGAGGAGGCCACGGAGGTGCTCCGAGGGCTGGAGCCCCTCTGCTCTGGAGCCAGGCTGGGAGAGCTGGGGGTGTTCACCTGGAGAAGAGAAGGATCCAGGGAGAGCTGAGAGCCCCTTCCAGGGCCTAAAGGGGCTCCAGGAGAGCTGGAGAGGGACTGGGGACAAGGGATGGAGGGACAGGACAAGGGGGAATGGCTTCCCACTGCCAGAGGGCAGGGTTAGATGGGATATTGGGAAGGAATTGTTGGCTGTGAGGGTGGGGAGGCACTGGTACAGCCTGCCCAGAGCAGCTGTGGCTGCCTCTGGATCCCTGGAAGTGTCCGAGGCCAGGTTGGATGGGGCTTGGAGCAACCATGTCTAGTGGAAGGTTTCTCTGCCCATGGCAGGAGGTGGAATGATATGATCTTTAAGTTCTTTCTAACCCAAATCATTCTGGGATTCTCTGACTTAAAGAGGCAAAGGGAGCAGATACCCTTGAAAGTGTCACTCAGAACTACCTGGGTGAATGGTGAGTCCAAGATAGTTTTGCTGATGTGAATTGTGGAGTTCCTGGGAAGGAAACTGTTAGAGCATCTCCAGCTGTTTTAAGTAGCTTCTTCACAGCTTTTTTGTACTGTGTGCACTCCTTGGTCTGCTGGAGAGGGACCTGCAGTGTCAGTCACTGTGAACTAAAGCCACTGAGCTGTGACATAAAGAAACTTGCGCTTTTGAAAATTCAAATGTCAAACCATCCTATTACTGGCAGCAAGATCCCACTTGCTAAAAGCCATTCATTGTCATAAGCAATAAGTTCAGGACTCTGTTTGGACATGGAGTTGTCAGCCTGCATTTCCATCATGTGTTTCTTTTGCTATTACTTGTGACATTCTGACTCTACCTCATCAGGTTTCTTTGGATTAAGACTTCAGTACCATGTGCCTTTCCCACTATGTTGGTTTTTTTACCCTGTTTACCATGTGCAGTTGTAGGGTATTGCCTTACCCTTCCCTGCTCAGGTTTTGTTTTTTGAGGCAGATAAGCTGCTTCCTGCTTTTTCGTGCTAACATTATGTGTTGTTTAGCTGAAAGTATTAGTTGTCTGGAAAATTACTGCAGTATGGAGGCACAGTGAGAAATGGAGCTTCTTTAGTGGGCAGCAGCAACCTGGATCTATGTACCCACTGTCGTATGGTGCATAGCACCGTTCATATGGATCTCACCAGGAAGGGAAAGGTGCTCTGTTAGATCTCAGATTTGTAAAAAAATGTTGCCCAGTAGACCTGTTGAGGCTTAAAGTTATTTGTTGCTTTGGACTGGGGATTACTATACATCCGGGTAAAATGGGGAAAAAAAGTAAATTGTTGTGTTTAAGTGAATTCTAGTTTTCAATAAATAAATATATAATAATATAAATAATACTTATATCTGAAATATGTAGTTGTCGTGTGGACATGGTGTGAGACTTAAGTTTGTGCACCAGTACGTTTTAGAATCATGGAATAGAATCCCAGAAAGGTTTGGATTGGAAGGGATCTTAAAAGATCATCCTGTTCCATCCCCTGCCGTGGGCAGGGACACCTTCCACTATCCCAGGTTGCTCCAAGCCCCGTCCAACCTGGCCTTGGACACTTCCAGGCATGGGGCAGTCACAGCTTCTCTGGACAGGCTGTTCCAGTGTTTTACCTCCCTCATTGCAAACAATTTCTCCCTCCATCTAGTCTGAATCTCCCCTCTTTCAGTTTAAAAGCATCACCCCTTGTCTTACTACTACAGACCCTACTAAGAACTCTGCCCCCATCTTTGTTATAAGCCCCTATACATACTGAAAGTCTAAATTTTTAACCTAAAGCAAATAATTATTCTATCTGTCCTTTCAGCCTGAAATTGAGACTCCCAATATTTCCTTGGATACAGCTGAACTGTCAATGCTCGTAACGGGCAGTTGAAGCGTTACCCCAGCTCAGGTTGTGTGGCCATCCCTGCCAAGGATGGTTAGGCAAACTTAAGCTGAATCACACAAGGGACGTGCCTCCCTTTATCTCCTCAGAATTGTTAACATTTAGAGGCTGGAGATTTGCATTAACTCATAATGGAACTTTATTTACCAGTTCTTTATTATTACAAAAATTAAAATTAATTTGATGTCAAGTTGAATTTAAAAGTTGAGCACTCAGAATGTTCTACTGGGGGAACCAGAAGATGGGTACTGTAAATTAAACAGGTTCTTGGTGACACTGAATTTAGCATCCTCCGCTGACAGTGTTTTATCTTTTGATGGGTAAATATGTCTGTAAGGAACCAAACTATGAGCACATGCCTGGGATTTGGTGTTAGGCTGCTTGACTTCTTTGATTTTCATAAGCCATATACTTTTCAACTGGTTTTACACATCAGTGTGTAAATATTGAATCTGAAACTCTTTGCCCAGGAGGATGCCATGCTAATTGGTAATTGTATTGCAGTAAGGAAAGCAATAGTATTCCAGCCTGGTCAGATGCAAGAACATCCAGCTCTGCCCATTGTTTGCCTTGCCTTTGCACTTTTATGTCTTCCTTGGTAGTGTTTATCAAACTCAAATTGTTTTTCTCTAGACAATGTTCTCATTTGTCGTGTTATCCCCTGCATCCTCTCAGATTATTTCCATTCTCTTTCCTCTGGCTTGATCACTTGTTTTTTCCTTTTTCTTTTAACAAAAGAGACCCAGAGTACCCAGAACTCTACCTGGCTCTCTTGTAGCTGTCACTGCCTGGTTTATTCCTTGTGCAGCTAGAACATGATCAAGCATCTGGCTTTTTACCTTAAAAATTAGAATCGTTGCAAGAAAAGCACCACATTTAATTCCTCTCCAGAGAAGGAACGTGAGGTGGTTCCCTAGGATTACCCTTTAATTCTGTGCCTATGTTCCCATCCCTTTTGCAGTTGTAATTTCGGTCTCACAGAGTCAGTACCAAGCTTTTAGTTGCCACCTTTCTTTTAATTATTGGTATAATTATTTCCAGGGATATAAACCAAAAAAAAACCAAAAAAAAGGTGGAGGAGGATTGATGTACATCAATGTCAACAGAGCCATTTTCTGAGCCCTGTTTTGTAAAGGAATACTGTAATAATTTTAAATGTGAGTGCCACATTGAATTTGTCAGTTGTGAGCATGGGAAAATGCTGTTACTTTGAATTCCTCTCATTTAAACATACTGTTTAATAGATTAAAACGTGTCTATTCGCCCCCCACAAATCAGTATCTGGCTTTTCTTTTCATATAACAGCTAATCCAGTCAAAACCATCATAGTCTTACACTGCTGCTGAGGATGGTGGGGTAGTCCTTGACTTGGCCATGCACATGCGGCATTTCAGATGCATTTGTCTGCCCTAACAGTAATACACAGGGTGATAAACTTCAATGGCAAAACGTTTCTGTTGCCTTGTTTATACCTGTCTTGATGCCGTGTCTGGGCGCAAAGGAGCTGTACCCTGATACTGGTGATACAGAGCAGAAAAGTCACACGGCACTTTATCAGCTGTTACGGCATTTCTCCATTATCTTGTCCAGATGCTGTCCTTGGCTTTCAGCTTGTTTTTTCCTTTGTTTTGAAGACTTCTAAGCCTTTAGAAATGCTTCTATCACTAATTATAGGAGAGTACAGTTCTCCTGATAACATATATGCAATACCGGAATTCAATCCAACTTCTCTATCTTTCTTAGAGGTCATTCTTCTAATAAATTATTCTTTTTTGGTCTAGTCTGTTGAGGGTAAAAATCTTTGCGGTATCTCCTGTTTTTCTTTGCTGGAGTCCCAGATTCTTCAACTGAAAAACAGATGGTTGATTCAGTCCATCAGCTCCTAAAAACTTTAATTACTGAGCAATAACTTCTGCAACTTTTCATTGATTGAAGCTGACCACTAGCAGTCTCCAACCTAGTTGGAGATAGTTGGCTATGCTTTATGCTTCAACTAGGTGTGTGTCTGGGGTTTAAGGTGAACATATTTTATTAAAAAGCATTTAATTTTTGGAAAGTAGTTGTCTGGGTTCTTACCTTTCTGGTAACTGTATAGATCTCACTTGATTCTGAATCATAATGTTCTGTAAAAGTCATGTAATCTGTATTTTAGGATAGTGTCTTGGTCACCAGCTCACTTTGCTGCATTGGGAAGGGAATTATGCCAGTGCTCAGGGCTTTTTACAACACACCATAATCCAGCATATACTGAAATAAATCCAAGTTGATAGGCACGCATCACCACCAAGATGAGTTAGGTGTGGATTTTTCTTCAGATTCCAGCTGAAGCAGTTATTTCGTTCCCACTGCCAGAGGGCAGGTTTAGATGGGGTATTGGGAAGGAATTCCTGGCTGTGAGGGTGGTGAGGCCCTGGCACAGGTTTTCCGGAGAAGCTGTGGCTGCCCCATCCCTGGAAGTGTTGGAAGGCCAGGTTGAACGGGGCTTGGAGCAACCATGTCTAGTGGAAGGTGTTCCTGCCCAGGGCAGGGAGTGGAATGAGATGATCTTTACGATTCCTTCCAACCCAAACCATTCTGGGATTCTGTGATCTACACTTCCAGGAAGAAATGTACATTTGCTTTGCATTGAAAGCAGACAGAGCAAAGTGGTAGCAAAGAATTTTGCTCTTTATGAGTCTAACCAGGACAATGAAAACTTCCTGTGTTCTCTTCTGCCTTGGTAAGAACGTACATCTGGCAAGTGACAAATCCTACAGTGCTGCTTTATAGTAGAAAATAACTATGTACAGGCTGAATGGCAGTCTAGCAAAATGCTGTTGCACGTACTGCCTTATTATGAAGAATTTAAGTGCCTTGTGATAGCTCAGAAAATGAGCTTTGTGGGCAGTCAGTGAAGGGAAATATTGGTGATTTCAGTGTTTGTACCCGCAGAAAAACTCAGGCTGGTTTAGTGTCATTCACATTCTGGCCAGACCTGTGAAGTCTCCCAGTCCTGTGTTTGATGGGATGGAGGGACCAAGTGATACAAGCAAAGTAGAATTGGCTCTTTTAACTCTATTCCGAGTGAGGACAGACAGCTCTCCAGTCTGAACAATTGTATTGGAAATATCATGATGTGGAGCTCAAGGAGAGAAATTCAGAAGGCTGGCAGGAGTTCACATGCCAGCTTGTTCAGCTTAGAAAGTCTGAGTTTCAGAATCATCAGGAATGGTTTGTCAAAGGCACTGACAAGATGAAAAGCTCTACAAGTTTATCTTGAGTGTTAAGGCTTAGTGCACTACAAAAGGAGACTTCTTCTTTTTCATTTATTACAAGTATTCTTCAAAACCAGGAAAATAGTTTTTAAAAAAAAACTTAGAGGGACAAAGTCTGGTAATGGTGATAGATGTTCAAGGTGCAGTGGGGTTTGATGCAGTCAGTTTTACTTCTGCTGTCTTTGTTTTTCTCTTTCACCAGCCATTTTTTGTTTTTCTGGTATTTTTTCACTCTTCTCCCTCTCCCTCCTCCCACAAGCAGGGGGTCAACAGAAAGTGTGTTAAATTAAATATAAACTGAAGCACTTTTACTTAGCATGAGAAAGTTTGAGAAGACTAAGTTCATTTAACCCTTGGTGAATTTGGCTGATTGCTATAAGATAATGCTTTATGTTGTGAGAAGATGACTCCTGTTGCTAGAATCAAGCTGTGAGGCTGATTCTGTGTGATGCATTTCAATTAAAATTTTGGTGATTACAGGAGAAAACATATCTCTTTCCAGATACTGGAGTGCCACATTTGCTCACCACAGAGACATTAACCATCTAATAGCTCCATTAATAATAATTACCTGTGCACTGCCTTTATTACTCAGTGTACTTTACAGTGGGAAAGGGCACACTAACCTTTCATCCCTTTCTTAAAGGCGCAAGACCTGAATGTGATCGAGGAAGTGATCAGAATGATGCTGGAGATCATCAACTCCTGCCTGACAAATTCCCTCCATCACAACCCAAACCTGGTGTATGCCCTGCTCTACAAGCGGGATCTGTTCGAGCAGTTTCGGACTCACCCTTCCTTCCAGGACATCATGCAAAACATAGATCTGGTGAGTGACATGTGATGCCAGGGGTGGTTTGCACGTGGTTTTTTGATCTCCTTTGGGAGGTGGAAATATTCACCCCCTTCAACAGTTTGTTTTAACATGCTGAGTTTCTCTTTCCTATTTTCTGGGTCTCCGCTGTAACAGCTTCTGGGCAATACGGAAACACAGAATGGTTTGGGTTGGAAGAGACCTTAAAGATCATCTAGTTCCAACCCTCTAATTTTTTTAAAAACTCTTTTCCACATTTCTAACTCAGCAGAGCCAGGGGGATTTTGAGATGCCTCTGGTTAGGAATTCCCAAGTTGTGACACATCCTTCACCCCTCCAAAGGGAGGACAGCATCAGCTTCTCTGTACTGCCCCTTGATAGAAACAGGTCTGTCAGGAGAGCAAAAGCAGATTTTCATCATCAAACAATCCTTTTCTTTTCTCTAACTCCCATCACCAGCCTATTGATGATCACAGGGAATTATTTTTCAGTAGCTAAGAGCAGGCTTCAGCTGCCTTACTCCCTGGGCTGTGTGTTGTTTTCACGTACAAACAATAACCTTCCCCTTGGGTAAGGAAACATTTCAGAAAAAAATCAAATGAAAATAGCTGTGGATGAGAAACTGCAACCACTGTGGCTCTCTATGGAGTATGACTTTGGGAATCAGTTGTTAATTATTGCTGCTTCTGACAGTGGCTTTAATGCTCATATTGAGAACTTGAGAAATGATTCCTACTAGAAAAATTTTAAGCCTAAAAACACTTCCCTTTCTTCCAGTCAGTATTTGCAGAGCTGAGCAATACATGAAGCCACACTAGATGCAAAATACTGAAAGGGAGGGCTGAGCAGGGTGCTAAATCTCTTGCTGCAGTGAATAACATGTTCAGTGTGGCTAAAAATCTGCTGGTCCATAAGGGAAGGTAATTTTAAAAGTGGAACTGAAATCCTGGTCTGTACCTATCCCTTCCTCCTCTGTTTTCACATCATATTTTTCTGGTCATGCAAGAGTTTGGAGAGCAGAGAACTTGAAGCTCAAAACTCTCCAGACTTTCAGCAGCTGCGGACTACAGCCACCGTGATACTGCCTGGATGATTAGAACAAGGTGTCTTCAGCTTGTGTGAAGAGGATATGGTGCAGTGAAGATAACAGTAGTCTTCATTCCTGACTGAGATAGGGACCTTCTCTGTTTACTCATCCAAATTCAGGATAACTGGTGATGTCCAGACCGTTCTGCATGCAGCCCTGTGCCTCCCACAGATAGCAGCACGTCCTTTCCTTTGTAACGCTTAAATGTAGGTTTTCCTCAAGAATTTAAACGATTCCTCCCCAAAACTATTTAATATTGGCTTACAGCATAATGCCAGTTACATTCAAAAACTATTTAAGGCTTTCCAAGGGAGCATGTTGAATTTTAAAATAGCTCCTTTGTTAGAGAAGCAAGGATGTCAAAAAAAAAAAAGATTTTTTAAATTTTTTTTTTTTTAAATGTACCTGTCATCAGCTGGCAAGTGGTGAGAGCTGTCAGGCTTGTAGATCTGAATAAAAGATGAGATTCAGCTGACTCCTCGTCTACCCTGTCATGTCCTGCACTTCATACACAGTATTGGCAGCACTACCATCCTGTACAGAACCGATCTTTGTCTTTTGTGCTACAGCCAAAAAGTTCTAACTGGTCTTACTATCCTTTGAAAAAGTGGCAAATCATGTTAGTTTTACTGTACACACTGCAGGGAGCTTTTCTGGGACCACGTGGGCTGGATCTGAGAAAAACAAAAGTGAGTTTCTGTCTCTGAGAACTTGTCAGGCTTTTCTCTGCGGTGGTGGAGCTGGGAGCTCCATCCTCATGGCTGTGTGGGACATTGTGGATGTCTGAAATGTAGATGTGCTCTAAAAGGAGTCATGAAAAAAAAAATCTTTAAAATTTGGCTCAGTAAGCTTCTAAACTGTATGTTGCTGGAGGTTGAGAGGATGTATTCATGGGGAGGATCTCCCTATTCTTCTCTTGCTCTCATTTAAGCATCCACCCCAGCCTGCTTTCATACAGAAGAGTGAGCTGGCCAGGCTTTTTGTGTTGCCAAGGCTGGTTATTTGGAAGAGGATGGATCCAGCAACTTCCCATGTACTGGGGAGCTCTGTTGGGTTTCAGGCTGTTGTGTTCAATGGAATTTTGTGTCACAAGTTGTGTAAATTGCAGGTAGAAATGGGAGGTGTTGCAGCTTTTGGTAATGGAAGACTTGGGGAAGAGAAATTACCGTTCTGAAGCCCCTCAAGTATGTCTGCAGGGGCTGTGCTACCACCCTCTCTTGGTACTTTCTCTGGTCATGGAACAGCAGAGTGGGTTTGGATTATCTGCACCCATGCTACAGTGGAACCATAAGTGCAATTTTTGACAAGGGCATGGAGTGGCAGGACAAGTTGGGGATGGCTTCCCACTGGCAGAGGGCGGTGTTAGATGGGATATTGGGAAGGAATTCCTGGCTGTGAGGGTGGGGAAGCCCTAACACAGGTGTCCCAGAGAAGCTGTGGCTGCCCCTGGATCCTTGGAAGTGTTGAAGGCCAGGTTGGACGGGGCTTGGAGCAACCTGGTCTAGTGGAAGATGTCCCTGCCCATGGCAGGGGGGTGGAATGAGATGATCTTCAAGGTCCCTTCCAACCCAAACCATTCTGGGATTCTGTGATTCCCATCATCAGATGGTACTAGAGATCCACCTGAGCAGAAGGTGTGTGTTACACTCTGGATCAGTTTGACATCCCTCTGCTCCAGCAAATTCCACCCACCGATTGATGTGAGATTCTCTGATCCTAAACTGTAGTCCAGATTTGTATTTCATGCAGAAAAACTAACAGACAGCATGGTAATGTTACATGTTGAAGAAATATGACCAAAATTCAGAATATGTGAGGTCTGTAATGAGTTTTGGACACCAGAACAGTTGCCAGCTTGCCTTGTCAAGAATATATAAAAGAGATATGACATATATTGACTTTAATACTTACTGTTTTTACTCTGTTGCACATAATGTTCTCATCAACCAAAAGGAAGCATGGAAGAGGTGAAAAGGCTAAAAATTTGATGGAGAATTAGTTGGAAAATATTCTGAGGAGGTAGTAGTGAGTACTTGATGGTGCAAATAGAAGGAGGCATCTGCTGTTGTTCTGTGTGGGTATGGAAATGAAGAATAGCCCAGAGGTGTCCTCTAAGCCTACTCATGCTGGTGACATCTTAGTTGGGTTTAGAATCACAGAATCATTCAGTTTGGAAAAGCCCTCCAAGATTGTGGAGTCCAGCTGTTCCCCCCAGCACTGCCAAGGGCACCACTGACCCATGTTCCCAAGTGCCACATCCACACAGCTTTTAAACCCTCTCCAGGGATGGGGACTCCACCACTGCCCTAGGCAGCCCATGCCAATGCCTGACAGCCCTTTCCATGAAAAAATTTTCCCAAAATCCAACCTTTAACATGCCTTGGCACAACTCAAAGCCGTTTCCTCTTGTTCTGTCCCTTGTTCCCTGGGAGCAGAGCCTGACCCCCTGCCCCCAACTCCCTCCTCCTGTCAGGGAGTTGCAGAGCCAGAAGGTCCCCCCTGAGCCTCTTTTTCTCCAGGATGAGCCCCCCCAGCTCCCTCAGCTGCTCCTGCTACTCCAGACCCTTCCCCAGCTCCGTTCCCTTCCTTGGACATGCTCCAGAACCTCGAAGTCTTTCTTTCAGGGAGAAATAAGAGCTGTAGAAAACAGGGCCTCTAAAGGTGCTGATTTGCCAAAGGAAGGTAAAAGTGATGTGACATTTTTCAAATAAAATGTTGCTGTGAAAGGAAGTGGAATAATCTTTTTCACATACTTGTGGGTTCGCAGATCATAAGGAAAGACTTTCCAAGGTTAATAATAGTGAAGCGTTGTGGTAGGTTTCCAGAGACTTCAGCATTGGAGACCTCTGGATAGCAGACATTTGGCAGAGAACAGACCAGAACAGATCTGGAGGCACAGGTGGGGATGTGGAGGTGGCCCTACAGCTCCTTCAGAGCTCTGACCAGAGTGGGAATTGCCAGGATTACCTGTGAAACAGACCTGGCCACAGTAACTCTGAGTTGCACCTCAGGATTTGTGCCATTCCGTTTACTCTGGAGATAACACATAACCGCTGTGTGCATCATCACTGAGGCAAGAGTGGGTAAATGTCTAAGGGTCATCAGTGTATAGAACACTTTTTATTGAAAACTACTTATTTGCCCCTGGGTTTTTATAAATGATCTAAAAATCACCATTGCCAGCTGATTGGGGACATATGGGAACCATTAATGCTATACAGAAATTAAAATACCTTCTGTTTCTTATTAATTTACTTTTCATTTTAGAAAACCATCTTAATAGGATATTGTGCATCTTGTTTAACTAAATGGGATATTCTTCTGGATGGTGACCAGAGAGGAATGTTATGGTTCCTCTTCTGGCCTTGTGCAGAAATATTTCAGCTGGGAACTGTCTGTGCGCCTCTGCTTCAGAGGTGGTCTGTAACTTGGTCAGCAACCTCAGATGTGTCAGGAATTTGGTGGGGAATCTTTGCCCATCATTCCTATGGATGCATTTGGTTCATGGCCACGGCGAGAACTCCTTGGCTTTCATTGCTCTCATATTTCCTATGAGCGAGTGATAGATACCGTGTGGTTGGACAGGCTTGACTAGGAGCTGCTGGAATTTTGTTTGCAAAATAGTCTGATAGGAATCAGGAGGTCGGGGGCAATGGCTTAGAGATGCAAAGGACTCTATTGGTGCAATTTCCTACTAGGAATTTAATTCTCCAAAGGCATTTCCCTGCTAGATTTTAAACTCAGTTGAGTTGGTTTGGCTCTGGCATAGCAACTCCTATTGCAAGACCTGCAGGACTTGAGAACTAACTTTTCTTGAGTTTTCTTAAAATGTCCGTAGGAAAATCTCAATCCTGCTGATTACCAGAGCCTGGTTAAATATTCCAAGGGGGGGTTTTTTGCTTAGGGGTTTTTTTGTCTGGCTTTTTTCCTCTCCACTCCTCTCCACTCTCTTTGCTAACAGTGGGGAGAGAAGAGCAGAGCATCTTGAAAAGTTCACATGTCTTTGAACATGCTCCTCTTTTCAAGGTGAACCTGAAAAGCCTCAGTGCTTCAAGATCGCTGATAAACCTCTTGTGTTTCTGCTGCTATTTAGTCACCTGGAGCTATTTCATCCCTTCTTAGATCAGCGAGGGTTGGCTTTGCCTCCCTTTTGCTCCAGGTATGACTGTTGGCTACCGAATGTAGCTGTGATTTATGTTTTCCTACTTAGCTGAAGTCCTAATCCTGAGGTACTTTACGACAAGAGGTTTGTTTTCTTCTTTTCTTCTGCTTTCAGTGTGCCATCAGTACATCATATCACTCTTGAAGTGGTGAGCATGGTGGGAAATAAAAATACCCAGTGTCAAAATGTGTGTTTTTCTCTTTCAATTGCTTTCTGAAGGGAAAAAAAGAAAAATTAAAAATTGACAAAACAGGTTCAAAATGTTTTCATTTTGTGCCGAGTGATTTTTTTCTTCTCTCTTTCAGAGCTGACCTTTACAGTGGCAGGCAGAGGAGGCAGCAGCGCTTCATGCTGTTATTTTTAGCTGGAGGAGAAAGAGAGGAGCTGTAGTTTTAGTTAGGCAGTGCCACTGCCTGGGCTGCCACGGGCCTCATGGCACTTCAGCATGCACTGACAGAATCCAGGTGGAGAAAACATTTTGCCCCTGGCACCTCTGCTGCTTGGTGCATGCTGTAGTAAAGAGAAATACTTCTTTTCTTCAGCCTTGCAGCCCGATTGAAAACAATAGTTGGGTGAAATTAATAGACACTGTGATTGTTACCTCATAATTTAAAAAATAGAAAATATCTCCAAAACATAAAATACTGCTTTTGAATGAAAAACGCCTTGAAATCATTCTGATCTTTTTCTTGTAGTGCTTTTAATCTCCAAAAATGCCTTGTAAGTTTATTGTTTAGAAAACAAAAAGACTAAAGATAAGTTTCTCAGAGAAAATTGACCTCTAGGAAGGAATTCTTCCCCGTGAGGGTGGTGAGGCCCTGGCACTTGTTGCCCAGAGAAGCTGTGGCTGCCCCTGGATCCCTGGAAGTGTCCAAGACCAGGTTGGATGGGGAGTAATTCACAGCAACTTGTGGAGTGTCTTCTTATTCCTCTTCTTAGAGCAGTCTTTGCAGTTGTTTTCTATTTTCTTAGCCTAGTTGCCCAAATAATGAGAAAATTAATTTTCAGAATATCTGAAAGACACCATCTCTCAGCCTTGTTTATTTGCCCTTAGATCTGGGGTAGTTTTTCATACATTAGGGTCATATGCTCAGCATTGGGCTTTAAAACATGTGCTAAAACCTGAAACTCATTTACTATTATTCACCCAGTTTGTTTTTTCTGGTTCATTTTCTTTTTAATTGCATAAAGAGTTGAAATCTGTTAATTTTCATTATTATTTTAAATGCAGCTGTTACTTAATTATGGAAGATAATTAAAGCTTTTTCAAGGGAAAAGGCTACTCTTCTTTAAATTTTAAGCTTTTATATTTTTACATTTGGCCAGATTAGTAGATAAAGTATTAGACCCTCTGCTACAGAGGGAGCTTGGGCAGTAGGGATGTAATACTGGATGCTTTTTGGTTTTATTCCTGATACAGTGGTAATAAGCAAATGCCTCTTTTAGGATCTTCTCTGTGAAACTCATCTTCTTTTTAATTTTTGTTTTTCTTTTTTCTTATTTGCTTGGGGTACTCATCGGGTACCTGAGTATCTCTTTGGGGTATTGTGCTCTCCAAGTCCAAAAGAGAGTAACTTCAGTTCTATACTGTTTGAGGTAGTAAAACAAATAACACCTACAGGGAAGTAGTATTGTTAAAGTCGGTATTTTTAATTTCAGTCATCAACTGTGTATCAAAAATAGCCATTCAAAGTTCTTTGAAATGCTGACATAGCCTGAAAATACTGGAAGCCTGTCTTGCTTTTGTTCTTTGTGAAATATTACCCGGCCGAGATTAGTACCTTTACCACAAAAACCTAAGTCTTTTAAAAAGGTGTTAAGATTTAAGGGTTTGACTTTCCAAAATACGAAACGTCAGAATTCAGGTAGTATCTGTGAGCTTCATTCAGGTTTTTCACGTGTTTGCATTATGATAGTATTTTATCCTTTTGATTAAAAGCTAAATACTAAATTTTGCTTTTGTTGTGGTTTAGCAGAACTTGAGCTAACAAGGCAGCGCCAGTGGGATGGATTCCCTGCAGGAGCCTGCCCTGGGCAAGGATGGGTTTCACCAGTGATTACTGACAATAGAGGAGTGTTGAAACGCAGGAAGATGTTTTTTCCTTCGAAGTTTGTGGGCAACTTACTCTTTCCTCTGTGAGCTGTGTATCCTCCACCAGCAATTTGTCCCAGACTCTTTGCCAAAACCATGTCAGCCTCGCTCCGAGGTCCTCACGCTCTTTGCACAAGCTCTTTCTTGCCGTTTTCCTCTGTTATTTCTGGTCCCTCCCTCCAGCTCCTTTGCTTATGAACTCAGCATGTCTTCCTACTCCTGGATTTTTTTTTTCAAGGATCAGAGATCACAGAGATCCGGCAGGTCCTTATCTGTAAGTATGTAAAAACCTACCTGCAGCATCTGCCAGAGGCAGTGAAATTCTCACTTTCTCTTCAGCTATGGAGATAGTGGTAGGGACAGCACAGAAGGTTAAACCTGAATTTTCTCTTCACTGATTTCCATACTTCTGCTGTTTAAAACAAAACAGAAGAAAAAAAAACCACCAAAACCTCTTAACAACCCCAAAAAGCAACTTCCAGCAACTTTAATCTGCTTCTGTCTCATTCAGTGCAAGTTTCTAGAGATCCCAGCAAGTCTCCCAGCTCAAAACAAGGGCTGGGCTTTCAGGAGGTCACAAAAAGGAACAACAAATTTGAATCTCACAGTAATCGAGCCATCAGCTGTCTTTGTTTTATGAACAGCAGCTGAGCTGGGAGGCATAATTAGGGTAATGGTTTCTGGCTCCAGCTGTGTCTCACTACAGAACAAAGAGAGCTCAGCAGAGATTTTGTAGTATAATACACTTTTCCCCCCTTCTAGTTGGGAGAATTAACAAAGATTACTCGATGGACTGGGACTGTGATTCAGTTACAAATGGACATGAGTATTTCTCCATGGAGAGTGTGCCTGAAGCCGATGGGATTTTGGGGAACTACCAGCAGCATTGCCGTGAGGGAAAGCTGTGCTTGCCTCCAGCCCAGGGGTACCCAGGTGCTCCAGTATAGACAGGTTCTACCAAGTGGCTCTTGTGGTACTTCCTAAGGACTCTAAGTAGGTGTCAAAATTTTTCCCTGGACCCTTTTTGTGTTGTATTGAGTTCTGGGTCCCCTGTGTGACTGCAGAGTTCCTCTGGGATAAGGGATGGGATTTACAAAGTGTGTTCTTTTTGGATGAAAGGAGCTATAGAAATGGTGGTTTTGTAATGTCCCACATGGAGAACTGCTGGTGGGATGTCTGCTTCTGGTGTGACCTACTGAGCTTGGAGAGGGATAAAAGTTAAAGCCTGACCTAACTGAGTTTGAGTTGTAGCTAACAAGGACCAGCTGGGTCACAGAAAAGGGGGTGGGGAGGGAAATACGGGGGAAATCAGCTTGGCCTCACCAGGGAGGTGACTGGGGGATATGAACATTGAGAGGGAATGTGCAGGTCCTTGGGCCTGGAATCTGTAGTGGGGAAGGTACCTAGGGCACTTCAGGTCCTTAATCTGGGGAGAAGGGGAACTTTGTGGACTTTTTTTTTTCCCCATCCACTTGCTGTGGCTTTGAGTGCTACAAAAACCCCCAGGAAATCACATAGACTCTCACACTGAGATATTTAGTAGTTGTCATAAAGCCTTTGGTCCAGGAGTCATTGAAACTATAATGATTTTACTTTAATGCTTGACAGTCAGTGTCATTTTCTAGCTCAAATTGTAAAAAGACTGGAAGACCTAAAAAATCCTGACATGCAGAACTGACAGATAGAAATATAGGCATATGTCAGTGCACAGTACTTGAAAATGTAAATTTATTAATTCAGCTGTGTGTGTTAAATTGTAAAATCATCTGTCTGTTAAAAATGACTGCGGGAGGATGCTGAGAATTGTGCTAACTTGACATTAACAAAGTCTCCCTGGCTGTGACACAAGCAGTAACAAGTAAGAAGCACAGATACAGCAGTGCCGAGAAAGAAGATGACAGCTTCGTGTGTAAATTGATACAAAGATCTCTTCATTTCTATTTATTTATGTGCTCTGATGTTTCATTCCAGGTGATCAGCTTTTTCAGCTCCCGATTAGAGCAAGCTGGAGCTGAGCTGTCAGTGGAACGAGTTCTGGAAATCATCAAGCAGGGAGCTGTTGCTTTGCCCAAAGACAGGCTAAGAGTAAGTGCTCAAGACCTCATCAATTAAAGTGTACTGTTCCAATCAATTACTCATATTTGTCCTTTATATCCGTAATGTCAAAGCATCATTTTTCCTGTCGATAGTGACTGATAAGAGATTACGCTGTCGATTGCCATATGTGTATGTTTGAATTTAAATTCCTAATTTCTGCTTAATGTTTGGATGAGTTTTCATGATTAGTTATTAAATTGAAGCATGTGGAGGAATTAAAATTTGCTGAAGCTGAAGTGTTCTTCATCACATCTTGGAGAAGCAGCCTCACCTCTCCATCTGTTGTTTAGTTATGTTGTAACCGAATTTTGACCATTCTTTATTCTTCAGTTAATTTATTCTTCTTTCTCTAGTGTTCCTCACGTCCTTCTAGGTCTATATCAAATTCTTTAAAGATAAATTTCTGAGGCTTTAGTTAAGAATTACCCAACCTAGTGAAAATCAGTTCAGGACCTTTAAATCTGGTCAGTGTGTTGATGAGCTTTCTGTACAATCCTGAGCAGTCCTCTCCATTCTCTTCTGAGAATCTCTCAGATCTCTTGAGGGATTTACCAACTTGACAGGTTTTGTGAAGCTAAAATCCATTAATGTCTATGTGATGTTTGAATACTGCAATAAGGAAATCCGTGTAGGTAAGTAAGTAAATGGGAGTTATGTGTGTTTTTTAAACACAATGAATTTTGCTTCTCTATTATTCCAATTATATTTTAAATAAGGTCTGCTCTTGGCAGAACTATTTTTGCTCCTGCTATGTGATGAGAGAGCGAGAGTGTCTTCTCAAGACCCATTTCTTTCTTGGTAACTTTAGGAAAATATCATCTGATAAGGCACACTGAGTCCGCGCGGCCATTGGCGACGGCTGGTAATTTATTTATACCCTGGTAATTTTAAAACACCCAGTGGGAATTGTCTAGCTGGCTGCATATACTAATGTCTTTCCTGCAGTTCTCTGTGTCCCTGAGATGGCACGTATTTAGTCACTCAGACTGAATTACTTTGGGAGAGGTTGGTCTATAGTCCGAGTCCAGAGCCTCAGTACAGGAATAGCCTCAGTAACACCAGAGGAGTTGTTGGATCCAAACCCGGCCCTTCAGGTTGTGTCCTTGCCACATTCTGTGGCTGTGAATACAGAGGAACACTGGAACTTTGGCTTTGTCTATGACAACTTATTTTTATGTGGAGATTATTAAAAGCCCTGACGCTGAGGCTGCAGTGATTCCTTCTTGACGTAGAGCCATCACCCAATAAATTCACTGCTTACAAAAAGACTAAGGTTTTATCAGTTCCTTAGTGTGCCACATCGACTCACATGTCAGGCCACAATTTACAGAAATGCTGTTTCTGGAGTGAAATTCCATCAAGTTTGAATTTCTGCGTTAATGTTATACAGTATTCAAAGTTATATACTGCCACTTAAAGCAACAAACCAACAGTTTGTGACATACCAAGCTATGCAAGTCCTCACCAAGCAGTCGAGTACTTCCAGTTTCAAGGATGCTTAGTGTGGCTTGGAGAAATTCCCTTTCCTCTGGAGGACTTGAGATTGGGGACAGAGTTACCAAGTGGACACAGCCAGCCTGGCACGTAATTCTTCTATACTGCCCACTTACACTGACTGGGGTTTGTCTTTTTTTTTTTTTTTTTAAATAATTCTGCTGAGCAGCAGTTTGGCCAGAGCAATGAAGCAAAGTTGATGACATTGACCTTGGTGTATATGTGTATATATACATATGTATATATATAGTCATGCATGTATTTGTACATGCAAATAACATCCTTCCTTTGCACAGACAGTGATGATGAGCAGCATGTGTTTCACTCCTGTAGAAATGAGCTTGTGAGTCTGGGTGCCCTCTGTCCTTGCACCTCTCTCACAAGAGAGTCTCACAGTTCCTTGGGCCTTCCCACTTCAGTCTCTGAGGTTTTCAGGGGAAGCTATTCTAAAGCTTGACAAACTCATATTAAGATCAGACTGAAGATATAGTTACACAATAAACTCTGGCAACTCTGAGGAATTTTCAGCAGCTAAATAAAGGAGAAAGCTTTAATCCACATGTCTTTAATGACACTCTCTGGGCAAGTCTGGATGGGTGGGAGCAGCCCTACCCACACTCGCTTTGATGGCACCTTTCTGGGAGTTGCAGGAGCCAGAAGGTCCCCCCTGAGCCTCCTTTTCTCCAGGTTGAGCTCCCCCATCTGCCTCAGCCACTCCTGCTGCTCCAGCCCCTTCCCCAGCTCCATTCCCTGCTCTGGACACGCTCCGGCATCTTGTATCCTTCTTGTGAGGGGCCCAGAACTGACCCCAGGATTTGAGGTGCAAAGAGGATAGGGGTAAACTTGTGCCCAGCCAGCTTGGACAATGTCTGGAGGAATTACAAATCTGTTGCATCTGTATTGACACAACCAACATGTAATTATAACGTGGCAGAGCTGTGGAATTCAACCCTGAGAATTTATGGATCAACTTTGCAGGTAATTGCTAATTAATTTTCAAACCATCCTTGCCTTTTGCCACAGCATACTGGAGTGCTCTAAAGTACAAGAGACCCTGCAGAGATACTATTCCTACCTCCTAGAAATAACTATCTTCAGCTAAAGAACTCCGGGGGAGGTGTTTCAAACATGAGTATGATTTGGAAAAATGAGGAGGACTAAAGCACTCCGATTTCCCTGCAGCTCAGACAATGATGTGGGTTTTTTCTTATGTAAAGTACCTAATGTATGCACGGATGTTTTCAAGTGAATGTTTTCAAGTTGCTTATCTTGGCCTTTGTCGAGGAAGTGAGCATTCAAGAGGTGTTACATGCACTCGGTCCTGAGTCTGTTGCTTAGCCCGTAGTTCAAACATGAATCAACGTCAACTAAAAATAACAGCACTTAGAGCCACGATCTTGATCTGCATAATGGAGCTTATCAGTTTTGTAGCACACCCTGGTGCTCCTGCTCCGTTTTCACTGTGGGAAGCAAACACGGGATGCAAAGTGAGCATGTGTGGTAGGAGTAGGTCATGGATAAATATATATAAATGTGTATGTGTGTCTGTGTTAGGAAAGATATCTTGCATTTTCTTGGCAAATAATTGTTGGGAAATGGGAGATCTAACTCAGATTTTCCTTCCAGTCCTGGAGCAGTCTGACTGGAGACAAACAATATAATTAACATTATTTTAAGCGTATGCTTTTAGCTGTGCACTGTGGAAGGCAGGGAAAGTCCAAGCTGAGTAATTAGCCTTTTAGAAGACTTCTGCATGAACAGAGAGATAAAGGGCAGGTGCTGAAATCAAGAGCTGGTTATTTCTCCCTCAGTCTGTGGGAGGAGATAAATGAAGTTAATATGCCCGGGATGGAGGCAGAAGCCATGGCGTGGAGATAGAGCTGTCTCCTTCGCAGACGAGCAGCCCACAATCCAGGCTCCCTGGTATATTGCAGAAGCTTATTAAAGGCAATTTAGAGATCACAGTGATAGGTGAAAATTGGCCTCGTTTGTTCCTTTTTTTTTCTCTCCTTTTTTTTTTTTTTTTTGTTTAAGACGTTCTCAGGCTGCTTCTCTTCCCTTTTGGTGAACTATCTGTATTTTCTGGATTAGGAGTGTGAGAGAAGTGGGACTGTGTCTGGAGCCTGCAAGTTATCTCAAGGTTTCAAGGGGAGTTAGCCAGCAGATAATCACTCTTTTGCAATAAGTGGGAAAACTTGTTTCAAATCCCAGCTAGTGACTGGAAGCTGACATTTGGGTTCATGGAATGATCACACTTGGGAGGCCACGTTTAATGCTTTATAAAAGAAAAGTTCCCATTAGCTAAGCCACTTAAGGTAGAGATCTGATTTTCATGAGCATTTTCTGAGCTGCTTGTGTTTTTCTCCTATGCCTTTTCTCCCCATGTCAATGAGTATTTTGTTATCAGTGTGTGCTCTGTCAGATGTTCTTCGTGTGCTGTGCAGATGTGCCATTATGCCATCAACTTGCACCTTTCTGGTATGGTACAAAATTCAATATTTATTAAAGTGCATTTGAGTTCGATGGACATTAAAATTTCACATAATATGTAAAAGGAGCAGAGGTAAAAGCCTTCAGTCTCTTGACACAACAAGGTTTGCTTTAGGTGTTAAAAGCACTTCTCATATGTTTCCCCTTCTATTAATGTTGTACTTCCAACTCCATCAGCTTGCATCTCTTTCACTGGAGAAAACTCCTAATCATTGAGGCACCAGAGCACAGGGCAAGAGTAAATTGTCATCAGAGTTATAGCAGATACTGCCTGGGACCTGGACCAGAGCATCTTTGTGTCCCGAGCACATCACCGTGGGGAAGCAGCACCAGCCCCAAAAGTTCAGCTGCCAGAAATGTCATAAAAATAACGTGGTTGTTGACTCAGGTGGCAGTGAATTCAACAAGGGATTTCAAGCTTAGGTATTTTCATAGAATATAATTTACGTTGGAAAATGCCTCAAAGACCATTGAGTCCAACCACCCCACAGCACTGTCAAGGCCGCCGCTAACCCCAAGTGCTGCATCCACACAGCTTTTCAATCCCTCCAGGGATGGGGACTCCATCACTACCCTGGGCAGGACAGCCCTTTCCATGGAGAAATTTTCCCCTGTATCCAATCTAAGCCCCCCCCGGCACAACTTGAGGCCGTTTCTCCTTGTCCTTGTTCCTTGGGAGCAGAGCCTGACCCCCACCTGGCTCCACCCTCCTGCCAGGGAGTTGGAGAGGAGGGGTTTCGCCCTGAGCCTCCTTTTCTCCAGGCTGAGCCCTCCCAGCTCCCTCAGCCACTCCTCCTCAGACTTGTGCTCATGGTAAATCTGGAAAGAGAAGTAGCCATAAAAGAAAGCACATAGGAACTCCCCACTACCAAAGGAGCCTAAGAAATTTCTTGGTTTGGGTACTGAGCTGTCTCTAGAATGGTTTTCCTGCTTCTACAGATGCTCCTCCCAGGGAAGAGAACCAACATCTCTCCAACAGTCAGCTGTGGCATCACACCGTGAAGAGGGACAGGACATGGGCAGCACTCACACAGCATCACAGATTGCAAAGGAAATTGTTAAAGTTTCCTATATATGCACCATGTTGATCCCAGGAGACCACCCATTGCCCCACCTTCTATTAGGATTGCTCCTGATGATTTTTTTTTTTTTCCTGGAGTCCTGCTGTCCCTAGTCCTGAGTGGTTGTTATTTGGCCATGGCCAGGTAATGGATTCACGATGCAGACCAGTGGTCTTTAATGATCTAAATGAAACCTTGGGGCGGATCTGTAATTGCTCTAAAAACTGCATTCAGCTTTCCTGTGTTTGTTTTACTGCTGTAACAGTTCCTTGCTGCCGTGAGTTTGGGTGAAATAGTGCAAAATTAACTCTGTGTGACACTATAAAGAGGTAGGGAGAGAGGAGTTACAGAGACCAGCAACGCCTTTGCAGATCTCCAAGACACAGCACTAAGCAAGAGAGACAGAAAACTTCCTTAAAAAATAAATTCATACAGTTCTTCCTGATATTTATCTTTTTTTTTTTTTTTTTTC
>VZRE01009932.1:0-14639 GCA_013396775.1 Cephalopterus ornatus
CTCCTATAGTAGGGGCAATATCCAGTTCATATATATATATACACTAGTGTATCTAGAGCAGTTCATACTCATTGTCCGTAGTATGTATTGCACACAGTGGCAGTGTCACTCAGTAACTAATATTATATAATTTAATATTACAGACTGTTCTCACCCAAAAATCAAATCCCCTTGAGGTACACATGATGATGTTTCTCTATCCCTCTGCATTACCCACTAATTACACCCAGGGCCCTGTGCAAAAACAATCCCACAAATGGGTTTCCTTTTGCTTGAGGCAGGACTAATCAAAAGTGTCTTCCCTAACGGATATTCTTCATATGCACCAAGGGGACTTTATCCCCTTGTATGGTATGTGGAGGTTTTGATTGGGCAGTTCCAGCTTGATTATTGGAGACTCTAGTGTTAACTAGCCAGGTGGGCTCTGTTAAATGTAGATCCCAGTGCTTGAAGGTCCGACCACCCATTGCTTTCAGTGTGTTTTTTAAGAGTCCATTGTACTATTCAACTTTCTCAGAGGCTGGCATGATATGCTCACTCAATAACCACTCTCTGGCCCAAGTGTCCATGAGGCTATTTTTGAAATTAGTCCCATTGTCTGACTCAATTTTTTCTGGGGTGCCATGTTGCCGCAAGACTTGCTTTTCAAGGCCCAAGATGGTGTTCTGGGCAGTGGCATGAGGCACAGGCTATGTCTCTAGCTCCAGTGGTTGTTGCCACCACTGTAAGCACATAGCGCTTGCCTTGGTGGGTTTGCAGGAGTGTGATGTAATAAATCTGTTTCAGTTATGGATAACCTGGGGGATAGTGTTCATAGTTAAGTCCACCCCTTGATCACAAGTCCATCTGTATGTTGCATCTCTTCCCTGATGACCTGAAGTGTCAGGGACCCACCGAGCCAGAAATAATTCACCCTTATGTTGCCAATCCAGATCCAGATGAGACTCTTCAATCTTGGCAGCTTGATCCACTTGTCCATTTCTTCAGTGTTGTTTAGTAGCCCAACTCGAGTATATGTGCACCTACATGGTGTACTTTGCCAGCCAACTTCTCTACCTGGGCTGCAATGTCTTGCCACAATTCAGCAGCCCAGATGAGGCTACTTCTGTGCTGCCAGTTGGTCTTTTTCCATTGGTCCAACTACCCCCACAGAGTCTATCACCTATGACTCAGTGTAGAGGTAGAGCATTGGTCATTTCTCTTGTTCAGCAATATCTAAAGCCAACTGGATGGATTTCAGCTCTCCAAACTGACTTGATCCACCTTATCCTTCAATAGCTTCTGCAAATCGCCACGTGGGACTGCAGCTTTTCGTTTTTGACGTAGCCCTACAATACAGCAGGAACTGTCAGTAAAGAGAGTGTATCACTTTTCATTTTCAGGTAGCTGATTATATGGTGAGATCTTCTCAGCACATGTCACCTCCTCCTCCTCTTCTGACAATAATCTGAAATTTTCACCTTTGGGCCAGTTCCCGATGAATTCCAAGATCCCTGGGTGATTGGGGTTTCCTATTCAAGCTCACTGTGTGATCAGTATAACCCACTTGCTCCACATGGTGTCAGTAGCATGATGTGTGGAAGGGACTTTCCCTTTGAACATCCAGCTCAGTACTGGCAATCAGGGTGCCAGGAGAGCTGTGCTTCGGTGCCAATCCCTTCTGAAGCAGCTTGAACCCCTTCAAAGCTGTCAGTACCTCTTTTTCAGTTGGGGTGTATGAGGCCTCAGAATGTATCCCCAACTCCAGAATCCCAGGGGTCTTCATCGAGTCTCTCTGGCTACTTTTGCCAGAGATTCCAGGAAGGACCATTCTCTCTGGCGGCAGAATAGAACATATTTTTCACATCTTGTCCTGTCCTGACTGGCCCAAGGGCTGCTGCACGAACAATCTCCTGTTTAATTTGCTCAAAAGCTTGTTGTTTTTCAGGACCCCACTTGAAATCATTCTTCTTCTGAGTCACATGATAGAGAGGGCTTACAATCTGACTGTAATCTCGAATATGCATCATCCAAAAACCCACAGCACCTAGGAAAGCCTTGTGTTTCATTCTTGCTCGTTGGTGGGGACATAGCTGCTCTTTGGTTGACCATGTCCACTGGAATCTGATGACATCTATCTTGCCATTTTGCTCCTAAAACCTGAATTTCCTGGGCATGTCCCTTGACCTTACTTTGCTTTATGGCAAAACCTGCCTTGAGGAGGATTTGGATTATCTTCTCCCCTTTCTCAAAAACTGCCTCTGCTGTGTTGCCCCGCACAATGATGTCATCAATGTACTGGAAGTCTTCTGGAGCCTCACCCTTTTCCAGTGCAGTCTGGATCAGTCCATAGCAAGTAGTGGGGCTGTGTTTCCATTCCTGGGGCAATCAGTCCAGGTGTACTGGACACCCCTCCAGGTGAAAGCAAACTCTGGCCTGCACTCTACTGCCAAAGGAATGGAGAAAAGGCATTAGCAATGTCAATGGTGGCACTACTTTGCTGCGTTGGACTCCAGTTCATGCTGAAGTTCCAGCATGTACAGCACAGTGGCACTCAGTGTTGGTGTGACTTTGTTCAGGCCACAAGAGTCCACTGTCAGTCTCCATTCTCCACTGGTTTTATGCACTGGCCGTATAGGACTATTAAAGTGTGAGCAGGTCTTGCTGACCACTCCCTGGCTCTCTAGTTCACAAATTCATGGGGTCCTGGTTGGTGCACTGTTGCAGCAGCGATTGGTACCTGTTGTTCTTCGACCCTCAGCCAGTCCCACAGCAAAAGGGTCCTCTGAGAGACCAGGCGAGGTATTGAGCTGTCTTATTTCCTCTGTCTCCACAGCAGCTAACCCAAAAGCCCAACTGCCCATTTGAAAACTACCTCTCTGGAGGTAATCTATGCCAAGGATGCACTCTCGGCCAGTCCCAATGGGGTGCTTTGGTCATTCTTTCCCAGTCAGGCTCACTTCAACTTCCAGTAGAGTCAGCTTTTGGGATCCCTCGTCACCCCAGAAATAGATATAGATTCTGCCACCACATATCTTGATGGCATCAGGGTACATAGTGCACTGCTGTCAACTAAAGCCTTATAGTGTTGTGGGTCTGATGTACCAGGCCATCAGATCCACATAGTCCAATAGATCCAATTGTCCCTTTCCTCCATCTGGCTGGAGGCAGGGCCTCTCTAGTTCTGGTCATGGTACTTGTTATTCACTTCTTGTAAATATGAACTGGAAGTCCTTTCAAGAGGATTAGAAGTAACATCAGCCTTTCTATTCTGCCTGAGGACTTGCCCAGCATTTATCTTTGAAGAATTTCCTGCAGTGATTGTCCTTTTTTTCAACTCATGCTGTTTGGGCAAAGGTGGGTTTTCCATCCCACTTCCCCATGTCCTGTCTCTGGTCATGCAAGTAAAACCACAGGTTACCTCATGGTGTGTACTTTCTCTCTCAAGCAGGCAGACTCTTGCTCCCAATAACAGAGACTTTGGCCCATACTGGTGCACCTAGACCACACTGACCTCACCACTGTGTTTGCAGCTTTGCTCCTTCAGGAAAAAGGGAACAAAAAAATATGGTTGCACTTCTGTTGCACAGCAACTTTTCTTCCACTCAAAGCCACTCTTCCCAGTGACTACATGGGTGTTATAGAATCAACAGCCTAGACACCCCCACACAGCTCCAGGCTCTGCCCCCCTCATGGCAACTGCAAGAAAATTAACTCTGTCCTAGCTGAAACTAGGATAATACATTAACAGACTATGTGCTCTTTAAATGTGTTTTGGACCTTGATTAATGAAAATCACACAATCTATTTGTATATAGCAACCATAAAGTAAAAACCAGATATCATTTTATGATTTTTAAATTAATTACTTGCATTGTCAATCCTGGTACCATCATCAGCACACCAGTCAGTCAGTCACTTTCCTATTTTGGACGAGACATATATGCTTTCCATTTCACACACTACAAAATCTGAAGTGATGTTGCTGAAAATTGCCTGTCTTATGGATAGTCTCAAAAGTCATCCATGCAGTTTCCCACAAACAGCATCATAGTTCAGCTTTTTCCCCAGGACGACTGCTTTTCAAATTCTCTCAACTTTTTAAAAAGATGTTTCAATTACCCTTTCTCCTTTGCCAGTGTTTCTTCCAGTGTGCCAGTCTGGTCCACAGTTTTTCATATGTAAAAATGAAAAGAATGCCTAGGAAAGATTTTGAAATGCTGAAATGTTTCGGCTTCTGTAGCTCTCAAATTATTTAATGTCAAATACTCAGCCGTGTCCCATAATCATTACAACTGACCTTCAGGCTTTAAAGTTTGCAGAGATCGAAGACCACATTAACAGCTTACATAGTGTTTTAAGGTGCCTGTTTTTCTCCTGAGACATGCACGATACCAAATAAGCTGTCAACAAATGTTACTATAAAATAGTTGTGCAAAAAACACCTGTAACTTCTAATGCAAGCTTAAGTGAAGTTAGAATTCATCTGCTGACCTGGTCAAAACCAGGTGAATGCAGGCACGTTTGACCTATTTCTAAAGATAAATGTGAAGCATCTGTTCCAACTTCAGTCAGTTATGTCCCACTCATTCATGCACTAGCTAAAGAACTACCCAAAACATGTGACAGTGGAAGCTGGGCTGATCTTTAGGCACAAGTTGAGACATGGATAAAATCTCTGCAGACCAAGTTAATATCACGACAGTTAGGCTACAGAAAGGCCTCCATATGTCTCCCTGGATTTGCCCTGGAAGGAGGTTGTGAGGCTTGCTATCATGGCTCTCATTGACAAAGCATGCAAGGTATATAGACAAATCAAAGCTGAATTCACTCTGAAAGGCCATCTATATATGTATTTAAAAATACTAACACAATAGGACCAAATAACCATTTTGAGCATTGTCTCAGTTTAATGAGACTGAATTGTTTTGCTAAGGAGGATGAGTTATGAGGAAGACAAAGCTCCTCTCTCCAAGCAATTGTAAATCTGAAATTAAGAGGCTCCAACTGAGGAAGTATGGACAAAGAAAAAGGTAACAGCCCTTCATTAAAGGATATATGTGTATTGGCAGAACAACAAAAGAACACAAAAACAACTAAATAATAATCCTGCACCCAAAGATCCCTCCAAAAACCCAGTTCAGTACTTTCTGCCTTTTGGCGCAATTCTAACCACGACCAGCAGGGGGGGCTGTTGGATCACTGGAGGAGCAGAGCCTTCAGTTGCTCTGTGGTGGCCAGCAGGGGGCGCTGTTGGGCTCTGGCAGTCACCGTGTGGGGACCACAGTGCGTGGGAGAAGCCGAAATGGAGATCTCCCCCATCATCGAGAAGGGGTGGGGGAAAAAAGGGCTCTTCCCACAGACTCACTCTGTCAGCGGCTGGCTTTGGCCAGGACTCCCCCTGCCCTTGTTGACAGGCTCAAGTTACTGCCAGCACGGAAGTGGAAGAGGGAAGGGGTGGCCAGACATACACCACCCTGCTCCCTTTTAATTCTCATTTAATGACTCTTATGGGGGACTTTAACTACCCTGACATCTGCTGGAGAAGCAACACAGAGAAGCACAAACAGTCCAGGAGGTTCCTGGAAAGCATTGATGACAACTTTCTGACAGGATCAGTGCAGAACCCCAGAAGTAATGGTGTTCTGCTTGACCTTATACTAACAAACAGGGAATTTCCTTCTTGCAAATTGTAGCCAGGTGGAGGTCGGTCGTTTCTCCCATGCAATTAGCAATAGGACAAGAGGACATAGTCTTAAGTTGCACCATGAGAGGTTTAGGTTGGACATTAGGAAGCATTTCTTCACAGAAAGAGTGAATAGATATGGGAAGAGGCTGCCCTGGCGGGTGGTGAAGTCACCATCCGTGGAGGTGTTTCAGGAAAGACTGGACCTGGCACTCAGTGCCATGATCTTGTTGACATAGTGGTGTTCAGTCATAGGTTGGACTTGATGATCTCAGAGGTCTTTTCCAACCTAATTGATTCTGTGATTCTGTGAGATGTGAAAGTTGGAGGCAGTCTTGGCTGTAGCGACCACGAGATTATGGAGATCAGTAGTGAGCAAGGAGGAAGCAGGGCAGCAAGTAAGATTGTCACCATGGATTTCAGTACAGGTAACGTTCGCCTTTTCAGGGATCTCCTGGGAGCAATCCCATGGGAACAGGCACTGCAGGGAAGAGCGATCCAAGAGAGATGGTTGATACTCAAGGATCGCATCCTCCAGGCTCAAGAACGATGCACCCCAATGCCTCAGGCAAAGGGGGCAAGCAATCTGTATGGATGAATAAAGAAGTCCTGTCATTACTCAAGCACAAACAGGAAATACACAGGAGGTGGAAACAAGGACAGGCCACTTGGAATGAATATGGAGAGCTTGTCAGAGTAAGTAGAAATGAGATAAGGAAGGCCAAGGCTCATCTGGAATTAAATCTGGCCAAGGATGTGAAAGACAAGAAGGGCTTCTTCAAATACATCAGTAACAAAAGGAAAACTAAGAAAAATGTCAAGCCATTACTAAATGGAGGGGGTACCCTGGTAGCCAAAGGATGCAGAGAAGGCAGGAGTAACTGAATGCCTTTGTTGCATCAGTCTTCACTGACAAGACCAGACCTCAGGAACCTCTGACCTGGGAGACCAGGGTAAAGAAACCTTGGATGGAAGACTTTCCCTTGCTTAGGGAAGACTGCGTTAGAGAACATTTAGGCAGACATGATGTCCACAGGTGCATGGACCCTGACAAAATGCATCCACGAGTGCTGCGAGAGCTGGCAGACACCACTGCAAGACTGTTCGCAATCATCTTTGAAAGGTCGTGAAGATCAGGAGAGGTGTGTCTGAGCACTGGAAGAAAGGAAATGTCACCCTGGTCTTCCAAAAGGGGAGAAAGGAGGACCCAGGGAACTACTAGCCAGTTAGCCTCACCTCAATCCCTGAAAAGGTGATGGAGTGCCTCATTCTAGAGGCCATCTCTATTAACATGGATGACAAGAAGGTGAACAAGAGTAGTAGCACAGATTCACCAAAGGAAAATCATGCTTGACCAACCTGATGGGCTTCTACAATAAGACAACTACCTGGATGGATGAGGAGAGAGCAGTGGATATTGTCCACCTTGACTTCAGCAAGGGTTTTGACACTGTCTCTCACAGCATCCTCATAGGCAAACTCAGGAGGTGTGGACTGGATGAGTGGACAGTGAGGTGGACTGACAACTGGCTGAATGGCAGATTCCAGAAGGATGTAACCCTTCTGCATCCACCAAGGTTCAATACTGGGTCCAGTATTGTTTAACTTATTCATCAGTGCCTTGGATGAAAGTTCACTGCTGACATAAAGCTGGGAGGAGTGGACGACACCCAAGAGTCCTGTGCTGACATTCAGAAGGATCTTGACAGGTTAGAGACATGGGTAGAGAAGAATTGTCTGAAGTTCAACAAAGGCTAATGCAAGGTCCTGCACCTGGGGAAGAATTACTCCATGCACCAGTACAGGATGACGGCTGACCTGCTAGAAAGCAGCCCTCTGGAGAAGTACCTGGGGGTCCTGGTGGACAACAAGCTGTCCATGAGCCACTAGTGTGCCCTTGTGGCCAAGAAGGCCAATGGTATCCTGGGGTGCATTAGGGAGAGCATTGCCAGCAGTCATGGGAGGTGACCCTGCCCTTCTACTCTGCCCTGGAGAGGCTGCATCTGCAGTGCTGTGTCCAATTCTGGGCTCCTCAGTACAAGAGAGACATGGAGCCCCTGGAGAAGGTCCAACAGAGGACAAAAAAGAGTTGGGGCTGTTAAGCCTAGAGAAAAGACGACTGAGAAGGGACTTCATCAATGTCTATGTCTATACAGGAGGGTGTCAAGAGGATGGAGCCTGCTGCTTCTCAGTGGCACTCATGAGAGGCAACAGGTAAAAACTGATGCACAGGAAGTGCCACCTGAATATGACAAAGAACTTTACTGTGCGGGTGACGACACTGGAACAGATTGACCAGAGAGGTTGTGGAATGTTCCTCACTAGAGATACTCAGGAACCATCTGGGTGCAATTCTGTGCAATATGCTCTAGGACAGCCCTGCTTTAGCAGGAAGGTTGGACCAGGAGACCCACTGTGGTCCCTTCTGATCTTACCCCTTCTGTGATTCTGTGAAGGTAAGAAGTCTTTAAAAAATATATTTCTCTGACTCTGTAACATTTTATTCAAAGCCAGGCAATATTTCCTTGATTACAGTGGAAATCTGCATTTAAAAAAAAGATAGTCAAAATGAGTATGCGCCTGCAAATCAAGTGGGGTAAAAATTTATGAGGAGATATCCAAAGTGCTCCCACAAGGAGACTTCAGCTCAACAAATTCAGCACAGACTTCAAGATGAACAACGTGCTTTTGGGAGAAACATTGTAAAGGTAGGCGGGGCTGTACCAAAACTAGATAAAACATGATAGTTTTCTCAACCTGTGATTGTTCACTTTCAACCTATGTAAAAGTACAGTTTGGTTTAATGTCTATATACCAGAGACAAGTAATGTTTTCATAAAGGTCAGCAGTATTTGCATACCTTGGAAACTGTGCTTTAGTTGAGGAGTGGGCCAATCTATCACTTCATTTCCTCTTAGAGTCCCAAATAGCAATTAAATGAGACTGCCAATTAGACTATGCCTGATGCTGTCCCAAGGATGAATGGAGTTTCCCTCCCTATGAAATTTTCAGTAATGTTAGTAGCTTGTCAGTGGCAGCAGTACAGTTTTTCTTGGCAGACTCTAATACCCATAGCTGATAGCTTCTACTGGGAGACTGAGTCTGCAGGGGCCCAAAGAAGGTCTTTCCTAGGTTTCACAGATATCTGAAAATGTCCAGACTGGATGCTGGTGGTGGTTTTTCCTAGAATAGATTAGCATCTAAAGCACTTTCAAGCAGGCCAAGGCCACTTTTAGGGACAACACTTATTCACAGCAATCAATCCTCATGTTTAAATGAACTAAAACCCTTTAGCAACTGGAATACTGTCTTTAGGAGGGATGCAAGTTGGGCAAAAACGCAAGGGGGAGTGGGGTGAAGGTCAGCTAAATTTACATCGTTTATTTGGACATTTTTAAATGCTCTCACCTTTGTCTTTCAAATGTGTCTTTTGCTTTTAGGTTTTGTTTTTTCATTCCCTCAAAGACACTTAATTTTTTATTTTGAAGAGTGGCACATAAAAAAAAAAAAGGAGGGGTGGGATGTGTGTTAAATCATCAACATGAACTCTGCCCAAACTGCATTTTTTCCCCTCATCATTTGGTTTAGCCACTAAACCAAAATATCCATTATTCAGGTAGTTCTACTGAGTTCTCCTAGCGTGTGGAGATACCCAAATCTGTAGAGATTCTGCAAATATATGCAGGGCATCACACCTAGAAAAGATAAAGTATATTTGGAGAAGAAGTAGATACACAGTCCGATATTCAACTATGAACTAAAAACTACAATTTTGGGCCTTGTGCGATGAATACATCTGGCTATGATGGAAAGGGGAAGCCTGAGAATTGCCCCTGAAGATCTTGGTGAGGAAAACCTTGGCTCTTCACCTTTCAGTGAAGAACTGGGATAGTTTAACTGATTTTTAAACAAAAATACGGTAGAGGAACTTACTAATCAGGTTTCTGCTTCATATCATATCATGTCATATCATATCAGTACATGCCTTCCAAATCCCAAATGTGCCCCAACTTTCTATCCCTTTACTTGATCAAATCAGATTCATTAAGACACTTTTTCTCTCTCTGTATTTGAATGCAGAAACAGTGGCTCCTATTTTCAGCAGCTTTTAATGCAGTAACTTTCTGAAAATGTGGGGCTTCTAGGTTCACTACTAATGAAAGAATATTTCCTAATTAGTAATAAAATAAGTGTTGGTGTACAGTTCTGCTTTACCCTGAAGACTCTACCGCTGTTTTTCTGTGGATTTGGATGCAAAGAACACAACCACTTTAAGGCGTTTCTGGTTTCAGGAAGGGTGCCAGACGGCATTCTGGGAGTTATGGTCCATATATGTTGCACATGTGCCGTGGAGTACCTGATTGTAATTGGTTGAGAAGGTCATATATTGTGACGTGCCACTATTCAAACTCCATATATAAGTCTTTGTTCTTTTGAATAAAAGCGTTCAGTTACTTGCCACGCTGGTGGCTGGATCAGAGCCCGGAATTATTATTTATTATATAAATAATTCGCCACACCTCTTTCTAGTCTTCAGTCTGGAAAATACTTGCAAAATGTAAAAGATGCTATGAGAACTACTACATTGCTTGTAAATAATAGCACATTTTTGCATGTCTCTTGAATCACATTAACATTGACTAATGTACATCAATATCTGTTTCTACATCGTTTGAGTATATGGGGAAGCACAGGTACAAACACTTCAAATGCAAGAGCATTTGTGCAAACTTGAACTTTAAATTCACAAATTAAAATCTGGACTGCTCATGTGCAGGACAAACTAAAGGGAAAGAATCAAATGCATAGACAGTTACATTAGCACAGGTGACCTGTGAAGAGTATAGAGATGAAGCACAGTTGCGTAGGGATGGGGTGAGGAAGGCCAAGGCAAAGCTGGAACTGAACATGGCAAAGGATGCAAAGAATAACAGGAAGGGCTTCTACACATATGTTAACCAGAAAAGGAAGGCCAAAGAGGGTGTACCCCTCTGATAAATGATGCTGGAGAACTAGTAACAGTGAATGAGAAGGCTGAGGTACTCAGTTTTCACCTGTCTTCAACAGAAACTTCTCTTCCCATACCTCCTGAGTGGATGGACAGTAGGATGGGTACTGGGGAGCAAATTCCCTCCCACTATAAGTAAAGATCTGTTTCATGACCACCTGAGGAACCTGAATATACATAAATCTATGGGACTCAACGAGAAGCATCCCAGAGTCCTGAGGCTGATGTAGTTGCCAAGCCACTCTCCATGATATTTGAAAAGTTAGGTCAGTCAGGTGAAGTTCCAGGTGACTGGAAAAGGGGAAACACTGTACCCATCTTTAGAAAGGGTAGAAAGGAGAACACTGGGAACTACTGACCTGTCAGCCTCACCTTTGTGCCCAGGAAGATCATGGAATGGATCCTCCTAGAAGGCATGCTAGAGCACATGGAGGACAGAGAGGTGATTTGAGGCAGCCAGCACAGCTTCACCAAGAGAAAGTCCTGCCTGACCAACCTAGTGGCCTTCTATGATGGGTGATTATGTCAATGGGCAAGTCATTTATCTGGTTTTCTGTAAACCGTTCAACCTGGTTTGCCACAACATGCTTTTCTCTAAATTGAAGAGTGATGGATTTGGTGAATGGACTGTCAGATGGATAAGAATTTGGTTGGATGGTGGCATCCAGAGGGTAGTGGTCAATGTCTCACATCAGTGACAAGTGGTGTCCCTCGGGGCTCTGTATTGGGACCAGTGTTATTTAAGTCTTCTTTAATGACATCAATGAAGGGATTGAGTGCACCCTCAGCAAATTTGCAAATAACACCAAGCTGAGTGTTGCAGTTGACACACCTGAAGGATGGGATGCCATCCAGACTTGGGCAAGCTTGAGAAGTGGGTCCATGGGAATCCCGTGAGGTTTAATAAGACAAATAAGGTCCTGTATCTGGGTCGAGGCAATCCCTGGTATCAATATAAGCTTGGAGATGAATAGATCAAAAGCAGTGCTGCCAAGAAGGAATAGGGAGTGCTAGTGGATGAGAGGCTGGGCATGAGCTGGCACTGTGTGCTTGCAGCCCAGAAAACCAATTATAACCTGGGCTGCATCGAAGGAAATGTGTCCAGCAGGGTGAGGGAGGTGATTCTGCTCCTCTACTCCACTCTGGTGAGACCCCACCTGGAGTGTTACATCCAGCTCTGGGGTCCTTAGCACAGGAAGGACATCAACCTGTTAGAACAAGTCCAGAGAAGGGACACAAAGATGAGTAGAGGAATGGAGCACCTCTTCTATGAGGAAAGACTGAGAGAATTTGGTTTGTTCAGGCTGAAGAAGAGAAGGCTTCAGAGCGATCTAATTGCCTCCTTCCAATACCCGAAGGCAGCCTACGAGAAAGATGGAGAGGGACTTTCTATAAAGTACTTAGTGACGCGCTGACATATACGGTACATCTACGGCTTGGCGTTGTGCCGCATTTTGGAAGAATAACCACCAGATGGCAGTAGCACATAAACCACAAACTATTTCCGAAGGCCAGCACAATCCAAAGTTTTTATCCATGTCTTTCTCCAAATTTCATTTTTCAAAAATGTTTTATCAGAAACTAGGTAAAGCATCTTATTATAGTAGTTATATTATTCTAAAGTAAATAATGCACCCCAAAATGCCCCAGATGCAGCAAAAGCTCTTACTCTTCTCCAGGTGAGCTATGAAATCTGTCAGTCCCTTGCTCCCTTTGAATTGAAGGGGAATTTCTTGTCAATCATCTTACACAGCGTGACTGGGTGAAAATGTATTTTAAAAAATTTCTACAAAATGCAATTTCTATTATTGATCGTGTTCCATCATGCTGGTAGATGCACTAAGAATGCAACAAAGGAATGGTTTATGCCCAGAAGAACTTACATGATAAGCAAAAACTGGCTCCTGTCAGGTATTTTCTTCTGCTTGTCAAAACCCCAGCTCTCAACCAGTCTCCAGTGTTTTTCTCCCTATCACTTTGGCTACCACTAGCAAATAGAGGACTTAAGGTATACTTCTCTTTTTGTGAGGGTGAAGCCAAACTCATTGTGAAAAAGAGGGGAAAGCCCTGCAGTTCACATGACTGCACCACCTCAGGTGGGACACAAGTGAACATATGCTGCACCTCAAGGATGTGAGACAGGGCCAGGAGGCACATACGTTATGTGTCAGCAACCGATATTTGACTTCGTCTCCTTGTTCAGCCTGCAGTTCTTTACATGGTTATTACTGGGGTCTGTTTGTCACAGCCATCATTAGCAGGAGACACATGCATAGTTCCAGGGGCACTGGAAATGCACACACCATACTTCACATCCTCCTTTGCCTCTTTCAAGGATATCCTCAGCATAATTTGGTCCACAACTCTGGAAACTTTGTTTAACAGGTTGGCTGGAGCTGTTGCTGAGAGCAGCAGACATACCCCTGCAAACTGCTATGCTCAAGGTCAAGGTGGCTGCCTACTCTGCAAGTCAGCACTTCCCATCATCTCCTGCCTGTCCTACACAAGAACACACTGCCCTAGAAACGGTGAAAGTATAAATCTAAGAGCTGAATTTGACAGGACAAGAGAGAACACTGTAGTCAGTTCTCTGTGATAAATCATGTATAGAGGGTAATTTCCTGCTTCAACTGGTAAACGAGCCTACCAGGGTTTGGGCCCCACTAGACCTGCTGTTCACAAACATAGGGGCTGGTGGGTGATGTGGTGGTCGGAGGCTGTCTGGGGCACAGTGACCATGAAATAATAGAGTTTTCAATACTCAGGGATGCAAAGAGAGCCATCAATAAAACTAACAGCCTGGACTTTTATTTAAGAAGAGACTGGATGTGGCACTTAGTGCCATAGTCTAGTAACTGTGGTAGTAGTGGATCAAGGGTTGGACTTGATGATCTCAGAGGTCCCTTCTAACTCGTATGATTCTATGATTCTATGACTTACGCAGGGCAGATTTCGGCCTACTCAAAAGACTTGTTCAGAGGGTACCTTGGGAAACAGCCCTTGACAACAAAGGGGTCCAGGAGGGATGGACATGCTTCAAGAAGCAAGTCTTGAACGCACAGAAGCAGGCTGTCCCAGTCTACCGAAAGGTGAGCCAGTGGGGCAGACAGCCAGCCTGGCTGAACAGGGACGTTTTAAAGGAAATTTGGGGGAAAAGGAGAGCTTACCAACTATGGAAAAAAGGACTGGCTACTCATGAACCGTTTAGGAATATAGTTAGGTAATGTAGAAAAAAAATTAGAGAGATGAAGGCACACTTTGAACTCAATCTAGCCACTTCTGTTAGGAATAACAAGAAGTGCTTCTACAAATGCATCAATAGCAAAAGGAGGGACAAAGAAAACCTCCACTCTTTGTTGGACAGTCACCAAACATGAGGAAAATGCCGAGGTACTTAACACCTTCTTTGCCTCAGTTTGCAACAGTAAGACAAGTTGTCCTCAGGACAACTAGCTTCCAGAACTGGCAGACAGAGACAGGAAGCTGAATAGCCCCCATATAATCAAGGAGGAAACAATTAGCAACCTGCTGAGCCACTTGGATCCTCACAAGTCTATGGGACCAGATGGGATCCATCCTAGGGTGATGATGGAGCTGGTGGAAGAGCTCGCCAAGCCGCTCTCCATCATTTACCAACAGTCCTGGCTCACTGGGGAGGTCCCAGATGATTGCAAGTTGGCAAATGTCACATCCATCCACAAAAAGGGCCAGAAGGAGGACCCGGGAAACTACAGGCCTGTCAGCCTGACCTCAGTGCCTGGCAGGATTATGGAACAGATCATCCTAAGTGCAATCACACAGCACCTACAGGATGGACAAGGGATCAGACCCAGCCAGTGTGGGTTAGGAAGGGCAGGTCCTGTCTGGCCAACCTGATCTCCTTTTATGATCAGGTGACCCGCCAGGTGGATGAGGGGAAAGCTGTGGATGTGGTCTATCTGGACTTCAGCAAAGCCTTTGACACCA
>VZRE01009935.1:0-31051 GCA_013396775.1 Cephalopterus ornatus
TATTATATAATATTATATATTTATATATAATAAATATATAAAAATATATAAAAATATATAGAAAATGTATATTTATATATATTTGTGTATAGATATTATATATATATACATACACAAAATATATATACACACATACATACACATATATATATATATACACAAAATATATATAGATATAAAAAAATATACCCTACAGAAGCAGAGATTGTAACCATTTCTGGGATGGCCAATGTGACTCCGTCCCCTTTTGGTGCTTTTTCCGTAGCTTTTTCCTTTTTTTCACGGGCAAAATTTGTCTTTGTTACGTACGAAGATATGGGAAGCTCAGTCTTTTTTCCTCACTCATACATCGGATGGGTATTTTGCTGCCTTTTAAAGCACAACTTCAGCAAGAGAAAAGCTGATGACACACAAATACTCTCTCTTTCTGCAGATCAAAGCTGGGTTTAGAGCAGCGTGGGTTCCAACTCCCGGATTAATGGGAATTGTCGTGCAGCTGAGACAGTTCAGATCCTCGCCCGGAACACTCGTGGATATACTGGGCATTTTTGGGGAGCATCCTCTCGGTGGCTTACAGGCAGTGTGGGAAAATGGTACTTCTGGGGAGGAAAACTGGGCTTTAAGGTTTAGCGCTGGATTAGGAATCTTGGCTGGAAGATTAGGGCTGATAATTAGGCTCGGTCGTAGACTGGGAAAGAGGCAAGAAGCCACTGAGATGAGCAACTAAAAATAGGGATGAGGTATGTGCTGACATAGGGGGGAGGAATTACATCATAATAAGGATATCGTAATACAATGAAGGATTGGACTGTGTGTGTCAAAAAAGGATTTAATTTCGGGTTATTTCTTCAATCCTAGCTTTCGGTAGCTCCTGAGTGAGTTTTTTTGAACTCAGGAATATTTCTGTACTTCAGGTCTTTAACATCGCTGGGGCTGCCGGGGTGGTGAAGTTTTATCCTTTAAAATAATAATAATAATAATAATAATAATAATAATAATAATAATAATAATAATATTCACCTGTATCTTTCCTGTACATATTTGGGTGGGGAAAATGGCCCTGGAACTCGGATGCTCTGTGTCTCTTTTTATCACTGACTGTCGTCCTCTATAAGCTGCTTTTCCTCTTGAGGAACTGGCTGGGACTAGGCTGTGTCTGTAGCAGCTCCTAAAACAGTACAATAATTTGAGCTTGCACCTCACAGTGGTTGCTGCCCTCCATGGAAATGTGTTTGTTTATCCACTGGGACTCAGTGGAAAAGGTCTCCTTTCTCCCCATTCCACAGTTGTTTGAACCGCTCTGATATATCATAAAGTAATTCATAAAACTGAATAACCATTTAAATATTCTCAGCAGCTTTTAAGAGATTGGCTTCCAGAATTCCTCACAATTTTCTCCTAACTGGCAAAACATTTCAGTCACTTGTTGAAACTGTCTTTAAAGACAAGAAGTTTTTCTTTATAAAACGTTGTCCTACGCCCAGGATGCTCTTGCAACGTTCTAACGTTATCACCAAGGAAAAGTAACCTCAGACTAAAAAATTAGGGATAACTGAAGCTGGATTAAACCCTTCATGAGAATAATTCTACCCATATGCCCCAAATAATCCCAGCCAACGATGGGATCTCTCATTTCCAGGCTGCTGCTTCTAATTGACGTTATTTTATCTGATCTGTTTGCTGGTCAGTGAGCAGCACCCGAAACACGAGACGGCTTTTGGAGGGTCTGCGTGAAAAAAATTTACTGCCACAGTGGTGTCACCGAAGAGCTTCTGGCCGTGGGTGAAATTCCTCTTCTGTGCAAACACCAAAACCGGCTTCCAGACCTTTTTTGTTTGGCCCAGCAGTCGCATTCCCGAATATTTGCTGTAAACGGCGGCAGGCTCGTTCCTGCGCTTGCAAGGCCCAGGTGGGATCACCTGGGTGTTCCTTAGGACCGCTGCATCCCACTCCGACGATCCACGTGGGAAAACTGCCCTCTAGCAACGTTTCCCACCTCGAGGTTCCCCAATAAAACCTCCTCCTCCCGTCTCCCATTGAAAACGTCCCGCACAGTTCCCCGTCTCTCCTAAGCCGTGTTTTCTCCTGGAGTTCACCATTGTTTTGCCAGCCCACCCATCACAAAGCAGAGGTCACATCAACATGACCTTTGGCTGGTACGAGGAGGCTGCTAAATAATTCACGTGGCCAACTTGATTTCGGGGTCCACATTTGTTTTTTCCACTCTCCTAATCAAGATGCTCATTTAATTCTATTCCAGCACCTGTTCAGCAATTAACACCCTACAATTTGCATCTTACCCTGACATTTGCTATCTTTCCAATTAGTTTTTATATCAGTATAATTAGGTAGGGTTATTACAGTGCATCAAGCAGGGTCGAGGATATTCCCAAGCCTTTAAGCTCTTTCCCAGATTTGTTTAGGGAAGCCACTGAGGGTAAACGGTTGATTAGGATCACTGTTTTTCTTCTTCATTCAGATCAGGCGAAAACTGTTTCCCCAAGTGGCTCATGAAAGATCAGGGAAATATGTCAGTCTGTAAGAACTAGTATTATGTAGTTCATGACTTTTTGGGTGAATTTACAGGGGATTAGGAGGAAGGGTCAGGCTGTGCAGCCCCTTGCAGCACCATTCAGGAGGGGACATTGTGCTCTTGCTTCGTGTTAAGCTGAGCAAATTGCAACAATGATTGTAATTTTGAAACTCAGGTTTTTGGGGTTAGCACGAGGGTGGGTGAAAAATCCAAATTAGAGGGCAAGCCGAGCATATTGAACGCTTGGCTTAATTGGTGAGGAGTATGGGAGTGAAATGACTATTCCTAACACCTTTTAATTTAAATTTCACAGAAAGGCAGGTCTTGCTGTTCAGCTGGGATGAGTTTGGATTGCAGGCTCTTGGAGTCAAAAATGGTCTGGCAGCCAATGTGCTGGCACAGTGGAGCTTCCTAAAATGACTGAACTCCAAAAAGAAGGGATGATGGAAGTGATCCCTCCCTCAATATACAGTGCTGGCAGAAAGGAGAGCGATGTATGTGTAGGGAAGTGCGAGAGGAGGAGGTGAGATCCAGAGTGGGGATCAGAGGGGAGAAGATTTTCTCTTACAGCTCTGCATGGACTCCTTTTTTGCAGGTTTAGTTTGAAATTCTCTCCCCGCAGCCCCCAAATTCCCCTGCATCTCTCTTGATTCTGTAGGGGCATACAAAGCCTCGTATTATCAGGAGGCAACAATGCCCTTGGCAAGATTGCAGGGAAGGATGTGACTGTAGGAAGATCACAACTCGCTGGGTGAAGTGAAGGGGTGGGTAAAACAAACCCCCACCACGCTTCGTGGCTGGTGGATTGCTCCTGTTTCTGGCTGTTATTCCTGCAATATCCCTTAATGATGCTCTCCAGGCCTTGGCAGGGAGGGCTGCTGGGACCCCAAAGGAGGAATCAGCCCACTCCAATTCCCCAGCCTGGAAAAGCTGGAGAGAGGCACAGATCTCGTGTGCTGGGTTGGTACAAGCAGTTCTAATGGTTGCAAGTGTGCAACGGATTCAGCCTCGTTCAATTTATTGTTATTTATTGTCATGAGCTTCGTCTCTCCCCATCCTGTATTTTTAATCTCCAGTTGCTTTAGATGGGTATCTGAACAGGTTTAGAAAAACAGGGGGTTGAAATACCTTGGGAAATTTGGGCAGCAAGGAAAAAGTGAGGGGTTGTTTTATGGGGTGGGAGGAAAGGTTGGATGTAAAGGAGGCAAAGCATAACTCCAATATAGCGCAATTAATTCCCTTTACCAGTGCACAGACCCAGCCTTGTTCAGCGCTCTCCTCAGCCTGTGGGAGCAGAATCTGACCCCAAAATCAAAAGCAGTCCCATTTATTGCTCTGAACATTTTATTGGACTGTTCTGTTACAAGTTACCTCCTAAACACACTGGAGCTACAAGAGAGGAGAGAGGAGAAGAAAAGGAATGAACCTTTGTGGTCTGCTGACCCCCAAGGTCTTGGATGTTAAAAATCTAAGCTTTAGCTCCCCCATCACCGTTCAGACTGAGATCTTCTGCGCTGCCCAAGAGTTTATAATAGGAATTATAATCCAAATCTAAGAGCTGGCTTGGAAAAATCAGCTTTGAGGCAGCAGCTGATGTTACAGGCATTGCTGGCTCTGAAGAGCTTTTGAAAATGAAGCCATTTCTAGCCTGTTGCTTTTGAACTTGAGAATTCTGTTTTAAATCACTATGTCTAATGGTACATAACACTAACGACCTCTTTTCAGGAGGGAGAATGAAGTTAGTTTGAAGGATGGGTTTCCAAGGAGAAAACTTTACCTTCAGCGTTCAGATTGTGCTCACGGTGCATTTCTCTGTGAACCCTCCAGTTTTGGGCTGCTTTCTCAATGGACTCAAACTTATAAAAGTTGGGTCTTTTCCATCTGGGTTAGGTCACCCTGTGCTCTCCCCGGATCAAGGATCTCCTGCTGTGTTTTGTTAACTTATTCCCTGCTGTAACTTGGTGTGCTGCTCCCCTGAGGGCAGGTGTCCAACATTCATGGGAGTCACACTCCCCAGTGCGGGCGCACGCTGGATCCTTGCTGTGCTGTCCCTAGGAATGGGAGAAGAAAGAGCTGAATTAAGTAAATGAATAATCATATTAATGATGTTTGCTGAGTCTCTCATCCAGTGCTCCAGCCAGTGTAATTGCTTCAGTGCTTTGTGTGCAAGCCAGCAGGCTGATGGAGAAATATAAACAGAATTATTCCCCTCCCTTCTCCCCAAACAAGAAGATAGCCATTAATAAGGGCTCTTTGTTTCCTAAAAATCTAAAAATAGGAGCATGATGTGCAAGCGGGCAAGATTTGTGTGTGTAATCAGCACTGGCTACACTGCCAACTGTACTGAATTTCCTCTAGTTTTGGGGGATCTCTCAGGGCTTTTGCGGTTGTGTTAATAGAAACAAAGTTTCTCCGGATGCTCATCTAAATATTTGTGTGTGAGAACCAGCAGAGGAGTGTTTGAGCTGTTTTTTCAACCCCAGGTTTATCAACACCTTATTAAATTGATGCAAAACTCTGCAAATAGTTTTTTTGCTTGTTTTTTTTTTTTTTTAAATCTTTTAAAGCGAATTTTGGAGAAACAACAACAACAACAGTAATAACAATCATAAAAAATATAATACCAATGCCAATAATACCAATAATGCCAATAATACCAATAATACCAAATAATACCACTAATAATACCACCACCAATAAATAACAATAATAACAATAGCAATAACAATAGCAATAATAATAAATTAATAATAAAGTAATAACAATGTTAATAATAATAATTAACAATAACAATAATAATAATAATTTGTTGAAACCAAAGTTTAAAATAAGATAGAAATCCTGCAGGTTAGGGGATAACAGGGTGTTTGACTCCTCAGTTCCACCTGTAAACCTCTTTGGATGAGTTCAGTGACCACAAGCTGTCAGGTACAAAAGGAGGTGGCTGCTGTTTGAAAAGAAATAAATCTGTGAGATTAAAGGTCGTGCCAAACATCTGGGGCTTTCGGAGGCACTGCAGCCGGACTGGGAGCAGCCGCTGGGGTCCCCTCCTCGAGGTGCTGCTGTGTCGTTTTTGGGGGATGTATCAGAGGGGACCGGGCTGGGGAAGGGGGAACCCCGTGAGTGTTTTGCAGCCGGGAGCAGGTGCCCAAACCGATTTAGTCGCTACTGTGCGTTGTTCGAGGAAGGGTCCGGGGACAAAACGCGTGTGCGGGCTCGGCGCGGCTGCGTTTGAACACCTTCTCTGGCTAAGCAGGAGGCCGGCTCGGGGTGCCGAATTCCTGCCCGGGGAATCCATCGGGGCGCGGGGCGGTGGCGAGCTGCCGGCGCGGCTTTGCGGGGACGGGCTCTCCGAGGGCTCCGCCGCCGGCTCCGGAGCGGCCGCAGCCACTAGGGAGCTGTCTTTAGCTCGGATTGCAGCCGAGCTCCGCACACCCACAGCAGCACGCACCCGCCCGCCTCTGCTCCCAGAGTTTGTCGTGTCGCGGGGGGTGGTGTTTGTAGAGTTACGGCTCCGCAATATCGGTGTCACGTCTCTGCGGGCTGGGTGGCGCGTTTTCTCAGGGACCAGCGGTCCCATCGCGGTGTTAATTCCTGTTTGGGTGGAATCAGAATCACAGAATCACAGAATCACAGAATCATAGAATCACAGAATCACAGACTCACAGAATCATAGAATCACTGAATCACAGAACCATAGAATCACAGAACCACAGAACGACAGAATCATAGAATCAGAGAATCATAGACTCATAGAATCACTGAATTACAGACTCATAGAATCACAGACTNCAATCACAGAACCACAGAATTACAGAATCATAGAATCAGAGAATCATAGACTCATAGAATCACTGAATTACAGACTCATAGAATCACAGAAACACAGAACCACAGAATCACAGAATCATAGAATCACAGAATCACAGACTCATAGAATCATAGAATCACTGAATCACAGAACCATACAATCACAGAACCACAGAATTACAGAATCATAGAATCAGAGAATCATAGACTCATAGAATCACTGAATTACAGACTCATAGAATCACAGAAACACAGAACCACAGAATCACAGAATCATAGAATCACAGAATCACAGACTCATAGAATCATAGAATCACTGAATCACAGAACCATACAATCACAGAACCACAGAATTACAGAATCATAGAATCAGAGAATCATAGACTCATAGAATCACTGAATTACAGACTCATAGAATCACAGAAACACAGAACCACAGAATCACAGAATCATAGAATCACAGAATCACAGACTCATAGAATCATAGAATCACTGAATCACAGAACCATACAATCACAGAACCACAGAATTACAGAATCATAGAATCAGAGAATCATAGACTCATAGAATCACTGAATTACAGACTCATAGAATCACAGAAACACAGAACCACAGAATCACAGAATCATAGAATCACAGAATCACAGACTCATAGAATCATAGAATCACTGAATCACAGAACCATACAATCACAGAACCACAGAATTACAGAATCATAGAATCACAGAATCATAGAATCATACAGGTTGGAAAAGACCTCTGAGACCATCAAGTCCAACCCCTGATCCAACCCCGCCGTGGTTCCCAGCCCATGGCACTGATGCCACATCCAGACTCACCTTAAACACCTCCTTAAACATCCCCACCTCCAGGGATGGAGAATCCACCCCCTCCCTGGGCAGCCCATTCCAATGCCTGATTACCCTCTCCGTAAAGAATTTCTTCCTAATATCTTTAGATGGGTACCTAGATGGGTATTTAAATGGGTAATATCTTCAGATGGGTATTTAGATGGGTAATATCCAACCTAAAACTCCCCTGGTGATCTCTGTCTCACAAGGAATTGGGGCAGGATTGCCAAATTCTCTGTCTCTTCTCAGAATCGGGGCTTGGCCTTCTCATTTGAACCCTCACTCCTAAGGAAATTATGGGGAAATGTTACACCACCACTCCATCAGGAAAATCCCTTCTGTAAGGATGTGCCCATGATCTCTGAAAAGGTGAGGCAGCCCTGGCAATACAAATGCAGGAGAAACATGAAGTAACCAGAAAAGCATGAGCTAGGAGCTCCAGTTGTGTTTAACATCTGATACAGCTCCCCTAAACCGAGAAATTTAACGTCTCTGTTTCAGTATCAATAGTCAAATTTGACTGTTTTCAGCTTCCATAACTAGGAGGGGGAAAAGTATGACAGAAAAATAATAAAAAAAAGGTAAATATTTTTAAATTCCAACCTTAATTTATGAAAAAATGTGACTTGCAGCTCTTCAGCCTGATTCAGGCACTCATAAACAGGCCCTTCTCAGCCTGCCTTGATACCACATGACATCTGAGATGGTTAAGCCAGAGCAGTGGTATCATGGCTCAGAGCTGGGGTGAGCAGGAAAGAAAGTCTGGAAATGTGCTGTGTGGTGTTATTTGGGACTTGCAAACTACTCTGGTGAGCAGGTAGGAATCCTGCAGCCCAGCTGTTGTGACAGGGGAGGCAGGATATGGTTTTAGGAGGAAGGATGTGAGTGCACTGTGACCTCCCACTCTAAAATGTCATCACCCAACGCTGGGAAGCTGGGGATGGATTTCAGGGCTGGTTCACACCAGGAGCTTCAGCAGTGTCTGCTGTCAGACCTCGGGGCTCTGGAGTTCCCTTCCAAAGCAGAAATGACTCAATCTGCCCATCATTCCCAGACAGTGACCCCTGATGTGTTTAGGCTTGGAATATAGAGAGGAAAGCTGGAAACTGGGAGTGTGATCTAGAGCTAAATATATATATTTATATACATATTTATATAATCAAAAATATTTTTATATATTTATACAATACTTATAAAATATATTTATATTTATCTACAGAGATATACTTATAGATAAATAGATAGAAAGTGATAGTGTTGGAAACTCGGTGATGCTTTTCATGCCTTTTGAGCACAGATGAAAAATCCTGCACAGAGAGAACCCCTGAGCTGAGCTAACAGGAGGCTTATTTTTGCTTGATCAAAGTACTCTCCCAGCTTTGGATCTCAGCCTAAAATTTGTCCAGCTGGTATATCTCTATACCGGAAACAGTCCAAATATGGCTTACAGTCAACTGATGCCCAAATTTCTTTTACCAGAGTAACCTCACTGTGAATAAGTTTAAAAAAATCTAATGGAGTGTCAAGTTGAGTAGGAGAACAGGAGAACAGGGTAGTGGTTCCTCACCAAACAGGAGATGGGGCTTCCCTTGCTGTCCCTCTGGCTCCTTCTTTGCTCTTGCTCAGGTGCTGAGGGGAGTGGGGTTTGTGTCCAGTGTTGTAGTGGTGACTCCTGGAACGCCAGAGCTGACCCCAGAAATCCTTCCCACCATCCGTACATCACGATAACTCCTCACTTTTGGGGCTCTCTTTGCTCTTCTGTGGCTGGCAGAGCTGGGAGCTCCCGTGTCCTGCACTGGAGGCACCAGTTGGCATTTGAGCTCCTTCCCAGCAGGAGCTGTGGAACGGACGAGTCCAACACAGTGATAGCTGGCAAAGAGCACTGGCACGCTGACTATTAATTAAACAGCTGATAAAGCTTCATTTGGTTCATTTTTCCTGCAATAAACCACTAATTACGTCAAAATGGGAAGGTTTCTGAGCCCTGCAGCAGGATGGGACTGGAATGACCGGGATTGCGCTGAGTGCAGACCCAGCCCGTCCTCCCACACGCTGCTGCAGGGAGGGAACAACACAGGGACAATGTTTCCAGAGCCAGAGGATGAGGTTAAGGAGGAAGTGGTGGGTTTTGACGGTTAAATCTTTCGCTGAATCCTTTTGGTTTCAGTAAACAGCTCAGCATCTTTCTGCTTCCTGACAGAAGGAAACTTCCACTCAAATGGGTGATAACGGTCATTAGAAAAGGCTGGAAGCCGTTTGGTGCTTTGTGTTTGCATAAAAACTCTAAAAATTAACAGTATCAAACTTTTCCCCTCTTAGCAAGAAGCTCTTGGAACTCGGAAGTGTGTTTTTCAATTATTGTAGGGGGGAAAACCCAACATTTTTTCAGCCAATAAATGCCCAGAAGAAGATGAACTTGCAATACTTGAGGTCTTCTTGAGGAAAGAGCATAACTAGTAACGGGGATAATTGTATTATGACTGTTTCAGAGTTTGAAAAGGTTTGGGGGATCCAGAGACAAAAACAAAAATGAAATTGCAGGACGTGGAGTAGGATTGAGTAACAGTAGTTTGGAGTGAATTTAATTAGTATCTTTTGTAGTAATAAAAATATTTTTTAGTTGTTTTTTTTCATTACCAGCTCGCCCAAATTACCAATTTTAATGGCTGTGTGCTAACTTCGGGACAACTTTCTTGATAAGAACCACCTTCTTTACAACTCTTGAATCGAGTTAACGGATTTTTGCTGCTGAAAGTGTAGAACAGCTGGGTTCCCAGGGCCCAAAGTTAATCTGTGATCGGGGCTTTGATCGGTGTGTTTGGAACATAAGTATGTAGAACATGAGACTCTGTGATAAGGCCAAGGAGAGGTCAGTAATCTCATCCTGAAAGGGCTACATAATTCTTTGTGGTAGGAAGTTCGGACAGTGTTGTTCTCTGAGCGCTGGGCTGAAGGCAGGAGAACAACTTTTAAGACCTCTTTCGGTGCTATTTTTCAAAGGTTGAGTGTGGTGCAGCCTAATTTCCTTCAGAAAACAACAACAACGTTGAGCGTTCCTGCCTTGGAAGGGGCATTCCCGGGGAATGGAGATTTCTGGGATCCATCTGGCAGCCTGTGTTCCGGGCCAGGCCTTCCCAGATGTTACCAGGGTGGCAGCTTCACGCACGATTTTGCGTAAAGGAAACCATGTTTTTAGGTTGTGCCTCATCCTTCCTCCTCCTCCTCCCCCGTCTCCCCCCTGAGCCTCATGTGGCCGTTTCCCCTCTGAGGTTCAGCCACAGTTAGAGAGAATAAAATAACGAATGCAAGGGAGGAAAAGGAACCCGGGGTTTCTTTTTTAGCATTTCAATTTTATCCCTGTCAAACGACACTTGAGGAGCTGGAGCCTGTTAATGCTCTCTCCAAGGAGCAAGGTTTCTTTCGAGACAAGAACCACAGGGAAAATGCGGCAGCAGCAACAACAAAAGTGCACCAGAATTCCCTCAGACCTGGGCACTCTCCAAAGAGCTCTGCCTGTCATAATTTACACACCTTGCCTAATTCAGAGCACATGTCTCAGCTACAACAGGCATTCAGTAGACACGCTGCTGTCTTCCTCTCAGTGGGCCTGCTGTGAGTTTGTCAGCAATGCTGTTAACAATGACAAAGTAGTTCATCAATATATTTCTTCTTTTTTCTTTTTTTTTTTTTAACACCAATATCCCAGAAACAGCAGAAATCTCGTGTGCTGTTCCTGTGCAGCCTTAGGGGGAAACACAGCAGTAATAGAGCTGCTGCTGGATGCTGAAACCCCGCTCTTTAATCAAGGAATTGGCAGTTTGTCTTTTGATTCAGCCCCGTCTCTGGGTCCTTCTTATGTCTGAGGGGGATTACCTGGGATTTGGTTCCATTAGGACAGAGCCCAGAAACCCTGCTGGGCCCAGGCTGAGCTGGGAGCAGCACCAAATGCATTGCATAGATGTCTCCGTGGGTTCCAGGCAGAAGCATCACTGTTTTCCAGCACTTCTGGATTTGGGAAGGCTTGGATTCAGGGCTGTGTGGGCGTCAGAGTCCAGGTTTTGGGCCCAGGCCTGTTCTGTGTGCTCTGTGTGGTTCACAGCTCCATCAGTGAGTCCTCGTGGCTCCAGAAGCTCTTGCAAGTGTGATGTAGAGAGATTTTTGGGCTGGCACTGCAGGAAATCCACCTGGGTGATCCCGTTTCCCGGGGATTCTCACACCTAATGCCAGCTGGATGGCACTCCATAATCCAAAAGTCATCACTTGCACTGATCCAGGGCCCTTCCAGCTGCCCGTTTGCCTCAGTGGGTCTGATGGGAAGAGAATAGGAATTTGTTGTCATTAAACCCTGAGGGCTTAACAACTAAATCAAGTGTAACTGAGAAATGGTTTTGGGAGCTGGAACAGTTTCATGTTGGGAGAAATGGAAGAGGGCTGGATAAAGATTCTGTCTAGCCTGAAAGTTCTGATGAGACTCCTATGGCACAATGAGCTTGTTTGATCCTGGAGAAACACTAAAAGTGGGAATGGATAAAAAGGTAACACTAAGGAATGTAAAACAACACATGGCATGGACCTGGAACATGTAAGTTAAGCAGAGAGAATATTCAATGAAATGGAAAGACTGGAGGCAAAGGAAGAAATAGGGTTATTTTGAGGTCTAGTTGGCCCCTGGCATTTGTTCCCAGCCAATATGACAGAATTCATGATTATCAAGGTTTATAAATATTCTGTATGGATGTGATATTGAGGATAGAGAGTTTTATTTCAGGAAGGGTGTAGCTGACAGCTTGCTGAGCTCTGATACTAACCAATGCCTCTAAATCAGGCATTGCAGGGTTTTCTAGGAGGGCTCATCATAGGATTTGAAGGGCCAAATGTGTCTGATGTGGCGACATTCATGATCAGTCTTTGGCACAGCTGCTGAAAAAGTCCCTTTTAGCAGCAGGTTGGAGGAACAAATGCAGTGGGAGAGAGTAGATAAGCCAATCCAGAGCTGTGAGCCTTAGAGCTCCCCTTATTTCAATATAAAATATTAAAGTTAATTAAGTTGATCTCATCCTCAGCCTCCAGGAGAGCAGGCAGGCCCTGTGCACCTCCCCCTGCCCAGCTGATGGTCACTGAGGGCACGCTGACCCCCTAGGAGTTTACTGGCCAATAAAAGAAGGAACACCACAGTTTTCATGGCTGCTTTTATGAATTTCTTAATGGTCTTCAATGTCCAGCTGCTTGGTGGGACAGTTTTTGACGGTGCTGTGAGATCTCACGGGTGTGTGCCCCCTCTCTTGGCTGATAAAGGAACCCTCCCCTCTGCTCACCTCCTCTCTCCCCCTCCCTACCTCTCAAGGAGCTTGGTCTGACTCATGTCTGGCCTTTTCAACATGTGGTAAGAGTTAGGAGGAAGGAAAAAAAGAAAAAAAACCAAAAAAAAAAAAAAAAAAAAAAAAAAAANCAAAAAAAAAAAAAACCAAAAAAAAAAAACCCCCAAAAAAACCAAATGTGGGGGAAGGGTAGGATGGGAAGGTTCCACTGAATTTAATAAAAATTGCTTAGAATTTATGCTGAAATCCTGCAGGGAAAGTCCACACAAACACGCACACACACACACACAGAGTTTTTTGCAAGTTTAGAGCCAAGAAGTGTAAAATTTGGGTGGAGGTGTTGGAAAAGGAAGGGCTTGCAGGTAGAAAGGATGAAGAAAGGGGTGTTAAAAAGAACACAGAGTTAGACCCTTGTCTTAGAGCTGCCGAAGTCACATTCCATTTGGTACCAGCTGGAGGTCTGTTTGGGAGGACTGGACTCCCACTTGGCTGCAATGTTGGGCATTTAAGGAAATAAAATGGGCGTTGTTGAAGCCAAAGTTGCAGAATCCATGTTTCCTCCCTCCCATCCATGGGAGATGGTCTGGAATTGTTTCTCGGTGAAAAGAGCGCTCGAAAAAACAGAGCTCAGCTGCAGAGGTTTCGGGCCTGGCTTTACTTTGTGCCCAGCCTTCCCACTGCCTTGATCCGAAGTTTATGGGAATTGCTCTTGAGTGCGTCGCAAAAGTCGAGTCTTTAGTGTAGGTCCTACAGGGAGAGTTTGTGTTTCCTCTGAATGTCTTAAGGACACATTTGTTGTGTTACCTCTGTGTGGGCCTTTTGGCTGCCCGTGCACTAATTTGTTGACACAAGAATATAACCGGCTTTTCAAGCAGCATCTGCTTGTCTTTCTTCCATGAATTCTGCATATTATTTTACTCTGTTTTTCCAAAAGCTGCTGGGCCCACATCCAATAACCTCTCCCCAGCTCTTCCAAAAAAAGTGTTTCCGGTGATTGCCCAACAGCCCGAAGAAGGATGAGGAAAAAAAGGGACTTATCTGCATGAGGGTGATTGATTGATTGTAAGAGGGCAATAAAATTGGAAAAACTAAGCCCTCCCTCCCCAGGAAAAACGTGTGATCAGTGGAGTCCACAGCAATGAAGTTTTAAAAGCAAGGCCTTGGGGTATAGTTTCAGCAGTGCTATAAAATCAGTTTGAAATCTGCTCACTTAGGGCTTTGATTTGTGTTTATTCACAGCACTTCAGTTCAGATGGTGCCTCTTTTCCACCGCAGAGCTGGTGGAGTGAATCATAGAATCCTGGAATGGTTTGCTGGGAAGGGACCTGGAAGATAATCCAGTTCCACATCCTGCCACGGGCAGGGACACCTTCCAGTATCCCAGGTTGCTCCAAACTGGCCTTGGGCACTTCCAGGGATGGGGCAGCCACAGCTCCTCTGGACACCAAGTGTTCCTGCATCTTACTCAAGTTACGGACAGAGACTTAGCTCAACGTGCAGCCGAAGCTGGGTTTAAGCCAAGCTTAGCTGCTTTTACCATCTGCTCCGAGAGAGGTGACCCTGAAAAGCAGCTGAGGGCAGGACGTTCTTTCGAACCTCACAGGTAGATTTTGGGAGAATTTTGTTATCAGCACGTTCCTCGTGCAAGTTTTGGGGTGAAAACCAACTGAATGACACGCAAAGTCTGCAGAGGACGAACTTGTGTGCTACCCTTGTGCTCCAGGGGTTGTGAACATGGATCATCAGCTGCTCTGGAAATGAGATCCATCTTTTCATGCAGTGCCAGATCCCGCTCTTAATGGCCCTGTCGTAACGCGTTATTCCTTTGCTAATAGTTTGAGTTATTTCTTTGTTAACCTTTACACAGCCAATAACAAATTAAACATCATTATCTGAGTTTCAAATAGGCTGTAAATCTTGAAGCCCTGCTTAGTACTCAGGTACTTACGACGAGGGAGCAATAAAAGGGCATTTAATGACACTCCGGAACGCAACGTGGGAAGTGTTGTAAGCAAAAGAGAAGAAAACAGGGCAGTTATGGATTGTCCACGGAAAGATTAGTTTACATAAATGACAGTGATCTTGAAATGTGGTGCTGATCAAAGCGGAGAGCTTTTCAAATTGCAGGCAGATTAATGTGGTTCCAACGCTCTGAATGGCTTTGACTCAGCAAAATAAAAGGTACAGAGTGACATTTTCAACAAAATCACTCAGCGCTCTGCCTCCCTTGTACCCAAACTCAGAACCAACAAGGACCAACAACCACAAACTCAGAAAAACCTGGTTTTCCTCAGCACCCTGAGGAAAAACCACCCTGATTTCCCTCGTCCACTCCACTAATGCTGGGAGCAAAAGGGTTAACAGATGGGGCTGCAGAGTGAGTGTCTGTTCGTATGTACAACAGCTACAGTTTTTTTTACTTGTTTGGAGCACAATCCCTTCAAATTTCGGCCAGTCAGCAAAGTCTTTTGGTCTTGTCTTCCTCGTGCCTCAGGGGTGGGGACCTGGAGCACGGCCTTTTCCGTGCTGCGAGGCTCAGAGTTCCCAGCATCTCTAACCCTGCTTATCCACAGGAACCTGGCTGCCCCTGAGAGGCTGGAGAAGTGGGATTTATATTTTTACGTGAGATGGCCTGGCAGAGAGTTTTCAATGGAATATAACGAGAGAGTCCGTCCGAGTTGGGGATGGAGGGCTGCGTGAGGAAAAACCCTTTCGAGCTGAGTCTATTCCTTGGTGTTTTAGATGTTTTTTTTTTTAAGTGATTGCAATTACAAATTGTGATTTATCTTTCCTGGGTGGGGTGGGTCACGTCTGCAACGCAACATAACCCGACAGGAAGGTGAGTTTTCTTCCTGCCCCAAAGAATGACTTGGGTTTGGGTCTCAGAAATGTTCTCACCTAAGGGACAAACCCACTCACAGCAGAAGAGCTGAAGTGCGGAAGTTGTTAAAGAAGAGCAGGCTCAGATTTTCAGTGATTTATAAAAATATATGTATGCACACATTTATGCCCCATCCCTGGAAGTGTCCAAGGCCAGCTTGGAGCAACCTGGGCTAGAGGAAGGTGTCCCTGCCCGTGGCAGGGGGTGGAACTGGATGAGTTTTAAGGTCTTTTCCCAGTGGTTTCAAGGAGATTGGGGTTTTTCCCTTATCTTTCTAGAGAACCAGCATCTTAAGCCCTATTTTAGTTCTTAGTTTTTATTTTATTTTTATTTTATGTTGAAAGTATATCGGGGCATTAACAATTCCTTGATGGTTTCCTTTGGAAGAGGAATTATCGGCCCCGATGTCCTCAGCCAGATGCCAGTTTAGGAACTGGGTGATCACATTTTTCTACTGTAATCCCTGATGGTGTTCTTGAATAACATCTGTGCCATGACCTACAGGAGGCAAGTAACTGCTGCTTTGCACTGCTTGAAGGTATTCCTTCCCCCAGAACTCCTTTAAAATCTGTGCAGGTGAAATAAAAAGCGGTGATGCATTTTAATGAGGAGGTACAAAACAAATAAATAGAAATAAATAGAAATAGAAATAGATGAGGGCAAAATGATGTGCTGAGGTGAACTCGAACAGAGGATTAGAGTGTGTTTTTCTTGCTCTTTTCTGCTCCTGGAGATGGGTGGCTTTGGCTCCCACCAGCCTAAACCCAAGATGGGAAATACGTGGGAAGAGGCCAGATCTGGATCTGGGCAGCTCCTCTGGCCTCCTGCATCTCAGCAGCAAACATTTGCTGCATTGTGCCCACAGGCAGCACTTTTACTGATTTTTATTTTTATTTTTATTTTTAAAAGAGCTTGTTTATCTTTTTAACTCTTTAACACCTCTTACCTTCTATCACCACCTGAATCGGAAATACTTGGGGAAAAAAAAAAGGAAAAGAAATCAGCTGTTAGTCTTTTGAGCCTTGTAGAGTTCAATAGTGTGGAGTTTGCGTTTTACCCGGAACAAAACCAACACAGAGGACTCCACGGTGAAAGTGTGGTTGCCCTTAGGGTGGCTTGGAGGTAAGCAAAGAGGCCCGAAAATCAGTATTTAGTGGGCCAGGAGCATGTGTGAAGCGGCTCAGCCGTTTATCTTTTCGCTTGGAGAGACTTGGGGAAGTTTGTGGTGCACAGGGGGCAGCGGGACCTGGAGAGGGAGGACTCTGGGCACCATTAGAGGTGTCAGAGGTCGGTGATCCCAGAACTGACCCACTTGACCCATTTCCCTGCCACGCCGGACCTGGAGCCGGGAGGGAGCTCCCGGGGGGCTGGAGCAGCAGCTCTGGAGCTGAATCCTCAGCCCTGCCCTCCCCTGAGGTGTATAACTCGGTATTTATAGCCTTTCTCTCCAACAAGGTCTATGGCACCTCAGGGACCCATTGGGTAAAGAATGCTGATTCCCTTTATGAATTTTTGATGGGGGAGGAGGAGCAAGGGAGGCCGCAAGGGGGAACTTGTGAAATGTTAATATTTTTTATTTTTTAGCAGCGTTTTGAACACCCCCTCTGATTGTGTTTGCTGGGATAAACTCCCCCGAATTTTCCGTCTCTTCCCTCACCCTGTTCTTGCCTGCAAAGCAAGAAAAAGAGCCAGAAAGTAACATCTCCCACCCCACAACTTCAGCAATCACAGATTGCTGTCCTCCTCCAAAAATCAAGATGCTCAGTAAACAGGATATTTGCCTTGAATATGGTCTAAATGAGCCTCCTTTGTTCAGCTTTAGTTTGGTGGTCCATGGGGGTGGCACTCCTGGGACTGGGAGTGTCTGACTGTATTTCAGTGCAGAGGAGGAAATGAAGGGTTTGTTTTTATTACAGTGTATGAATGCACATTACTCACTTGTAATTTTTCATCTCCCCATCATCCACACAAACAAATGTACAACCCTGACTTCTTTTTGCAGGTGAAATGTTTGCCAGTGTGACTTTAATCACAGCTTTAATCACAGAGGGGGTCTTGTGGTGTTTTTTTTTTTTTTGTGCTCCTTTTTTTTAAAATATATATGTAATTTAAACAAAGCTTTGAATAAGTAAATCTGATTTTGTGCTCTTCTCTGGTGCTTTTGGCTTAGTATTTAGTTAGAGATTTCTTTTGCTTAGGGTGATGTATGGTCCATGTTGTAATAAAGAGGAACTGGTGATGCTTAATTTTTATAAGGGAACATCAGCCAAGGGTCAAACAGGGCAAATGTGCCCAAGCTTTCAGCAGTAAGAAAAGCCAGCTACAACTGGTGAAAGGAGGGAAATGGTAGCACAGGTGCTCAGACAGTGATTTCTGGGGGGGGAAGAACGTCTTTTATTTTTAGGAGAAAAAGTTTGGTGCCACATGTGTGCATCACAGAGGTGCTTCAACCCGGTTTGTCACCGGTGACTTTGTCTGGCAGAGGCAGCGAGTTGATGAAACAAATGTTGTTTTCCTGCCTCTGTGCCCAGGACATGTTTTCCCCTTTCATCTTTGCCTCAGCTGGGGAAGGTTTCAGAGTGTCTGTGGTGAAGTGCCCGGGCCAGCAAAGCTCCACGGCTGTGCCCAGCCAGGTGCCGTGCTCAGGAGGAGTCACTGGGCTCTGACTGCAACCTCCAGGCCGAATATCGATGCACTCCTTTGACTACTGTGAAAAGGAGTGTCTGTGATACGTTGCAATGCAGGGTGCAGGGCCAAGGTTTCAGTGACCTCCTGCAGGCACGGCAGCATCTGCTTTGCTCTCTCTGTGTGAGGCTGCAGGAGTCATAGAACCATAGAACCACAGAAGCATGGAATCATAGAATCATAGAATCACAGAACCACAGAATCACAGGATCAGCCAGGTTGGAAAAGACCTCTGGGATCATGGAGTCCAAGCTGTGCCCCAAGCCCACCTTGTCACCCAGCCCATGGCACTGATGCCACATCCAGGCTCTGCTCAAACACCTCCAGGGACGGGGACTCCACCCCCTCCCTGGGCAGCCCCTTCCAGGGTCTGATCCCTCTCTCTGGGAAGAACTTCTTCCTGATGGCCAACCCAAACCTCCCCTGGGGCAGCTCAAGGCTGTGCCCTCTTGTCCTACTGCTGGTTCCTGGGAGCAGAGCCCGACCCCCCCCGGCTCCCCCCTCCTGTCAGGGAGCTGCAGAGAGTGAGAAGGTCTCCCCTGAGCCTCCTCCTCTCCAGGCTGAGCCCCCCCAGCTCCCTCAGCTGCTCCTCACAGCACTTGTGCTCCAGCCCCTTGCCCAGCCTCGGGGCCCTTCTCTGGACACGCTCCAGCCCCTCAACATCCTTCCCAAAGTGAGGGCCCAGAGCTGGGCACAGCACTCGAGGGGTGGCCTCCCCAGTGCCCAGTCCAGGGGCACAATCCCTGCCCTGCTCCTGCTGCCACACTGTTCCTGAGCCAGGCCGGGATCCATTGGCCTCTTGCCCCCCTGGGCACCCCTGGCTCATGTCCAGCTGCTGTCAGTCAGTGCCCCCAGGTCCCTTTCTGTGCCCCCACTCTGTGCCCAGCCTGGAACATCAGACGTGCTCTGACCCTGCCACATCCTCCTTTTGAGCTTGGGCTGTAAAGCCTGGGTTGGCTCCATGTTCAGTCTGAGGGCAGTTTGTGCTCCATAAATAATGTTTCCCCCTCTCCCTGCATGTTCTGAGGGGAGGGTGTCAGACAGAACAGTATGATGCTTTTTTGGATGCAGCATGTTGGCACACAGACCTGTTTTCGTGGCTGAGCAGCACAGTGAACCCCTGGAACTCGTTGCTGTGTGGTTTTATTGGGGCCGAGCACTTTGTGTTACACAAAACTCTTCTCTTCATGAGAGAACTCAAATGTTAGATCAAATAAAAATTAAAAATAAACCCTCACCTCTTTGGAGCTGGCCGGTCATTCTGGTTTAATTAGTGTTCTGTTCCTCTCACATTCTGCCTCTTCCTACCCTGAGGTGGGATTTGGTGCTTGAGAGTCCTATTTGAATGTTCTCATCTGGATCTGTCCCCAGACACCTCATCCACTCGCTTCCTCCTTTAATGAGAATAAGACTTGACCTCTCTGGGCTGTGAAGGCTCTGAGATGATGCAAAATGATGTTGCAAAAGCTTTTTTTCATGGTGTGGTGGGTTGAGCCCCCTTCCCAGTGCAAGGTGATGCAGACTTTGCTGTGATCAGTCAGGTAACTCCAAATGCCAGTAGGAAATTGAGATTTTGAGACTATTACAGGCTTTTTACTTTGGCTGGGGCAGGTAATAAATCCAGCATCTGTAATGCCTTGTCTTTTCCTATTGATTGACTCACAAAACCGAGTTTGTGAAAACAGAGGCAGTCACCAACTGAGCCTTGATCCTGGAGACGCTTCAAACACATTTAACTTTGCTCTTGTGGGCAGTCATGGAAAATAAGCCACTGCCTGTGTTTTTGGGATCTTATTGCCGAACTGCTGGATGAGGAAAGTGGAAATCAGAGCTCTCAGTGTCCTGCCTTGCTCCAAGGGGTGTGTATTGTGCAGCAGTGGGATGAGGGAAAGGGCATCAGGGAATAGATGAGATTTCTGCTCTGCTTGGGACTTCAGAGGAGCTAAAAAAAAACCCCAAAACAAGAGGTCTGGATCTTTGGCTTAGATTTTCCCATCTGTTCAATAAGGATTAAGATACTTTCTCCGCCTCTCATCAGGGTGTAAAACATGATGGATTAGGCTGGCTGCTCTTTGATTCCACCTGTTAGGTGCTGTATTACCAGGCCTGTGAGATGCTGTGTTCCCCAGCAGCTCCTTTCTGTACAATCTTTATCCTCGTTGCTTTTTGCGAGGTCAGTCGAACTTTACTTTTGAGTTCTCTGTTTCCCTGCCTGGCCAACACTCAGCTCCACATCTGTGCCCCTGTAGCAGTGGCTTTGTGAGGTAAATTCGACTTTATTCTGACAATGATGTCAGACTCTATCCCAAGAAGTTTTAGTGCTCCATCACCTTAAAGCATCTTGTTTCTTTGCTAACAGTGGGCAGGATCCTTCATCTGGCAATTTGTGTTCCTGCCCTTGATGTCAGCTTCAGCTTTTCTCCTTTCATTTTTTTTTTTGTTTGGTTGGTTTTTGGTTTGTTCGTGTGTTTTGCGGGGGTTTTGTTTGTTTGTTTTGTTTTGTTTTGCCTTTTCCTGCTGCTGCCTCTCTTTGCAAATCTCTCTTTAAAGCAGATCTTTTTTCTTCTCCAGTTTCAGACTTGGTCATCTCGTACGTGGGTTACTACACCTTCCTGTCCTCCCCAGTCACCTGAAACCCATTCCCATCATTAGGAATTTACTCTGCACCCTGTTTACTCTGCAAACTGTTCATGGTTTTATATGACCCCTGTGAAGTTCTTCTTCACTTCATCAAGCCTTTTTCCTGCACCAAGCCCTATTTGTCCCCCCTTCCCTGCTGTTGTCCAGTCCTGCACTCTTCATGACTTGGTTTTTTTTTTGTCCCGTTTCAAACCTCTTCAAACCCTTTGGGAACTTAGAAAAGATCTCCCAGACTCTTCTATCAAAACAACCTTTAACATTAACTTTTGTGATGAGCCACTTTGCACATCTTGATGCTGTGCTGGTTGACTCTGTCTTCCTTCTTTTCTTCTTGAATATGTTCACTCAGGAGTTTGCACAGGAAGCCCTCTGGACAGGCAGTGTTTGAGCAGCATATTGCCAGCCAGGCTGAAACTCCTGCCAGTGCTCTGCAAATATTTGCCAGGAGTTGCTTTACGTGGAAGTCTTGTTGGGAACAGCCTGTGGATGTAGGGAGCTTTTAGTATTGGGAGGGATAGGGACAACAACTTTCCTGGTTAGTTAAAAGCAGAATATAAAAGCCTTCACACAAATGTGTTAAAAGGAGGCTGTTAGGACCCCTTAAATAAGGCACCCAACATAATTAAAGCGAAGTAGGCTATTAAAAACATACATTCCCATCATGATGAAAGTGGGTTAATACAAACATCGATAAAACCCCCACCATCACACAGTAGACAGTTCTACAAACCCCTGTATAAACCTCCCCATCATAATAAACAAGCAGGAGACAGCAAACATTTAACAGAAGCCTTGTTCACCATAATAAAAGCAAATTAGGCAGGCAAATACCGCAGGCATCTGTCAGTAGAATCCCTGATCTATTTTGAGTAACTTGGAGCATCTTGGTTCCCAACAGCCATCTTGACATGTGGCTGCACCGTAAATTGCTTGGGGAAAAAGCCAGGCATTTAGCAGTCGTAAAAGGAAAGGCTGCCTGCTGCTGCTGGGAGGGATTCCTGCTCTGCACACTTCATTTCCCAGCTCCTGCAGCAGCCCTGGCTCCTGGGCAAGCTGCAGGTAAAGCTGGCTGAGTTTCTCTGTCTGCCTGTCAGCGTTCCCTTCCAGGGGAGGGCTGAGATTTGTGGGCGTGCAGCTCTGCCCCCCGGTTTCCACGGTGTGACAAGGGATCGGTGGCAGACACTTGTGATGACCCTGGGGCCACCAGCCCACAGTGACTCTGTGCTGGCCGGGTTCATGGTGCTTTACCCGCTGCTGCAAAGGGACAGAGGGCAAAGTCCTTTTCCTGAGGTGACCAGGAAAGAGAGAGGTAAATGGGGATGAGAGGAGAGAGGCACATTAACTCCAGGCTCTTCTGGTCGTTAGACAAGTGTTGCTTTCTCCTTATTATGAGGGTGAAGTGCCACGAGTGTTTCTCGTGCAGATGCTGGGCCCTTGGCAGCTCCCAAATGGATTTGACGTTCACTTTCCAAAGCAAGACCTGAACTAAAATTTCCTATCCTGGCACTTAGGAAGCCCTTCATACCCTTAGCAAAGCTGGCAGCAAAGCACTCGCCGAATTTAGGAGCGACACAATGAGTTTTCACGTTTCTGGTGACCCTTGGACCTCCATACCCAGCCACAGCACCCTTGATTCAGTGGCACTGAGTCCCAGAGGGTGTGTTACAGACCCCTGCCCCTGCTTCCCCAGGCATTCCCAAAGGATCTGTGTCCCATCCACAGCCTTCTGTTCTAGATGGATAATAACCTACGACATCTGCTGAAGTTACCCAGCTCCTTGGTGATGAAAATGCTGGTGGGAAGACAGGAAAGCCCCACCTGTGTTCTTGTTGTTGTGCCAGTCCCTGTGTGTGGTATTCGTTGACACTGGGTTCTGGTGGTTGTCAGAGGCTGGTGCTTGTTCTGGTGGGACCCTTTATTTTTTTCTGGTGTGGAAGAGGAAGAGAAGAGCAATCACCTGAAGTTAAAAATCTAATGCTTGAGTGACCTGCTTTCAATGTTGGGCTTTGCAATAAGCTTCCTCAGTGACTTGGGGTTCCTCAGGTCACTTCAAGCCTTGGTTTTCCTGTCTTTGAAATGTCTATTATGGTACTTTCCCTGCAACTAGCAACTGTCTGGGTTCCTGGGATCCAGTGCTCAGGGTGTTCCACGCACAGATTGGGTGGAAAGACCTGAAACGGGCTGGAAGTTGGTGGTTCAGTGTGCACAAATATTTCCTGTGGTTTGTTTTGAAGGCGGTTGCGTGGCTGAAACGCTGCTCCTGCTCTGCTGGGGCAATTACTTTGGAGGAGCTATTAGTGCTTGGGATCTAATTTCTTTCCAGTTTACCTTCTTGTTAGTAAACAGAAAGCAGCGAGCGCTGCTGGTGGTTATCAGTGAGTTACTGCTCTGGGTTATTTTGCTCAGCTCCGGCTTTGGAAATGCCTCTTTTCTCTATTCCCTAATTGGATATCAGTCAGAAAACAACTCAGTCCTGGGAACATGAGATTTTAATGTGCAATGAATAAGTACCTTGAGACTGAAGCCTGTCACTAGAACTCATCTGGAATTGCTTACCACGGGGTGAATTTACTAGAAGCTGTGCTTAATGCTGAGTTTAAAAGGTGGCACCTCAAGAAATCCTCTTAATGTCTCAACAAGCTGATGTTGACAAGTTCTTTGCATTAAGGACTTATGGCAAAGTCCAAATCCTTCCTCGGCGTGTTAGACAAATAATTACAGAGATTTTTTTTCTCTGGGTACTTTGCTCTGAGGTATCCATTCATAAAATATTTACAGTAGCTGCAGAGAAAGCAACAATCAATTTTGGGGTTTTTCTTCCTTTCTCCTTCTTCTCTCTCCTTAGAACTGCAAGAATAAAAAGAAAAGCAACTCAGGCTTTAAATTTTTAGCAAAGACCCTTCCTAGGTGAACCTGAATATTTTTTTTTTCCAGTCAACTTCTGCTTAATAAATGCAAGAAAACCCGAGGAATCGTACCCAAGTAATGACTGTGCTCGGACTGTGTTTTTGCAGCTAACTCCCACTTTGTGGCATTTTCCCCAGGTCTTATGCCCAGAATATTATGAAGCTTCTAAAGATGTCAAATGGCCATTCGGCACCTACTGGGGCCCACAAACCTTTCTGGAAGTCAGAAAGCTTAGCACTTGGCTGGGGTTTAATAGCAGCCGACGGTGGGAAGTTGCCAAATTGGCCAAATGATCCCGATTCTGATTCTGAAGTGGGGAAATAACATGGAAAAAACTGCATGTGGTTTTGAGGAGCTGTGTTCAATAATGATTTAACCATTTTAACCACATCCTATTTTTAAAAAAATAGCAATTTATTTTTATGATGCGATGTGTGTTTTATCTGATGAGGGCTTTATTCATTTGAATCAGAAATGACTCATAATGAGTATTATTTATGTATGTGTGCATAGCTGTCTATTTTTTAATTGCTTATTGGTTTAAACATTATTTAAGAGTCCTGTAAAGAACTTAAGCCAGTAGCATCCATTAATTTTTTGGCTTTAAATTTTGACTTTTCATTGGTAGCTGGGTAGACTCTGCAAAACATTCCTGAGAAACCATTATTATTTAAACCCAACTCCATGGCTTGCTAGTACTTTTTAAATACACATTAATTTTGTACGGTGCCTAATCCTTTGTTTTGAAAAACAACACTGATGTGAGGCAGTTAGGAAAAGCTTGGGGTTCTTTTTAACTCTTTTGGAATTTTTTGGGGCACAAAACTAGCGAGATATTTCGAAAACTGCTGTTTAGATCAACACAAAAACCTGCTGTGCGTTGGGTGCCTCCTCTCAGCTACTTTGCATTGAAGGTTTAAAGTTCAGACAGAGGCGGGTTGGATGGAACATTCAAAACACATGATTTAATTAGTAAGTGAACATATTGAACGAGCACACAAATACATGTGTTAGAGGATGGAAACAGTGATTCTGATCTCCAGTTTAGCTAAGACATGCAAACAATTCCATGTGAAAAAAGGAGGGAAATCGCTGTTTTACCTGTTTGCTTAAATATTTATTTTATTTTTCCCCCCCAGCAAATAATTTCCCTGCCTAATTTATCAGGTTAGTTTATAGCCAGAACTAAGAGTCTGAACAGGAATAAAAAGGTTGGGTTTGGTGGCTGGTGTTTTTCACAGCTTCAGACCCTAAGGTAGCCCTTGCTGGATTTTGTACACATTAGAGCCTTTGTTCTAGGTGCTTTCAGAATGATCCAGAGAAAAGGCACTTCCTGTCCCAGAGTTCCTCATTTTCCACCATATAAACCTCTAAGAAACATGGAAATTCTTCCCGTGCTCAGCTTTCAGAGGAGCACTCGGGGCTGGAGTTACTTTCAGCCGGAAACTTTTATTTGGGTTTTTTTTAAATTTTTTTATTTTGGGTTGTGTAGATGCGGGTTATGACTTAAAAGAATTAAACCACTAAAGAAACAGACTATCTCAAATTAATCTTCTGCCTCTGGGTTTCCCATTGCTCTTGGCAGTGGCTATTTCTCTCCCCCGGTGTCAGCCTGGTAACGAGGGGGGAGGCACAGCCAGTAGCTTGATTGTTCTGGATGAACTATCAGCGATCCATCGGGAATTCTGGTACCTTGACCTCCCCGACCCTCAAAGTGCTGAGTGTGGAAAATGTGAAGTCTCCATGGACCTCAATATGCACAAGATGTCAGAAAAATGCAGTTCTTGGAAAACTGTACCTTTTTTTTTTTTTTTTTTTTTTTTTTAAGGTTGCATCGTTGTGCTAACGCTACAAGTTCGCCTTCTTTTTGTTTGGTTTTGTCCCCAAATGGGTGTTTTCCTTTTTTTCCCCTCCCATCCTTTCAGTAATGTTCGTATTTTCATTGTGTTTTCGGGTGTTTGCGATCGCCCCAAGCGAAGAAAAAAATGTAACAGAGGATTTTAAACGCGGTTCCGTGGCAAAATTGTATTGTGTTTCTTCTCCCACCTCCACCACGGAGCTGGGATCTCTTTTAATAATGTCTTCCCCACATTTAGCCAAAATCTCTGCTGAACTTGAGTAAACTTCCTACAGCTCCTTTTGGACTCATTAAGGGCCCAGCTATATTTCAATTTTGATATTTGGGTGTTTCCTTGGCAACAGTTTTTTCATTTGGACACATGGAAGGTTATGGATCATACACTTGCTGCTCTGAATTCCCGGTGTAGTAGAGCCCGGGCTGGACAATAACAGAGCTGATTGCAGGCTGATGGCGGGGGATTGATGTTGCAATTTCACATTTATAAGCACTTCCAGATTTTTTTCCCCCCAATATCCACAAATGTGTATGGTGAGCAGACAACTCGCAGAAAGTTTAGTCAACAGTTTAAGATTTCAGTGAGCGAGCCAAGATTTAATTTCTTTCCTCCCCCCCCCTCCTCTTCTGGAGGACAGGAGGGTGTATTTGATTTAAAGTTTCTATAACGCGCCTCATCGGGGCTTGAGTTTGTGGTTCTGTTGTGGTTTTTTTTTTTATCTAATCGTAATTTTTTTAATCTCTTCACACTCTGAACACACCTGCCCTGTGTGTAAAGTCTCTCCTGTTTTCCAGCGTGATGTTCCATCCTGGCCATGGATTTGGGAGCTGAGAACAAAAGTCCAGCTTGGGCTGAATAAACTAATTTTTCATCACGCGTGCTTCGGTTTCTGTGCCTTGCAGGGAAAACCCAAGACGCTTAGGGGGGACTAGGAGTGGATTTTTAAGGAGTCTGAATGATTTGGTGTTGCAAATGAGCCGCTTATCTGAGCACAGATGCTGAGGCAGCAGCACAGGCCAGTCGTTGCGCTGGATTTGCTCAACTCCAGCACTCCCCAGTCCTTGGTGGGATTTCATTACAGGATCTCGGAGTATCTCAACAGAGGAGTTGCACTGGCCTTTAAATTTGAGTGCTTTTGACGTGGGTGATGGGGCTTGTTTTTTTAAGATGCCGTTCTTAATGGGGTGTAATCGTTTAGACGTGCCAAAAAAAACTCTCTAATTAACGGAAGAAATCAACGGAGAGAGCTAACACGGTTAAAAAACACAAATATATGCACTGTACGCACAAAATTCTGCTCTTTTACTCTTGAAACAGGAAGGGTTCAGGTCTGCTACTTGAAAATAAAAATGCTAAAGGATTCCTGAGGAGTAACACCTTTTTAAGGAATACAGGAAAGGCAAAGGGCTTCTTTCTTCACCGTGGTCACTTTAGACTGTTGTGAAAGTTTAAATCCAAGCTGCTTCTGTTTTTCAACCGCTTCAGCATCGTCAAAGCAACGCAACGAGGCCCAAACACGGAGAAAAATTGGGCTGATTGTGCTGCACTATAAAAATATCGAGTATATTCAGTATTTTATCAAAGGAGCCTTAAAAAAAGTATTTGAGTTCTTCGTTCCTGCAGGCTAAATCCTTATTTACCTGAGAGACCAAACATCTCCAGTGGTGGTTTTCTGGCCTTCTGGGTAAACAGTGAACCCTTTCCAGAAGTGCTTTGTTAATACCCTCACCCAGGACACGGCATCAGCGTCAATTATGTGTTTTATGGAGATGGTAAGAATTAAGTACCTAAACCAACATTTAAATAACGTGAGGAGGGTCATATGTGTGTACACTTGCACTTCCATCTGTGTCCAAGTGGGCTTGATCCTAAGGATGAAAAGTTCTGGCAGGAATTATTTATTGCTCAGACCATTTTGTCTTTGCCTTTTCTTTTTTTTTTTTTTTCCATAAAAGCCAGAATTTGTTACTATCAGCCTTAACTTTCAATTTCCTGGGCTTTGTCAGCTTAAGCCAGACACTTAACCTTAGTCAAAAACTTTTTTGTTTGTTTAACTTTGTTCAGATTTTGTTGAGGCAGAAATAGTATGAAAAATTGAAAAGAGAAAAAAAAATAATAAAAAAAAAGACTTGGCTCAAATAATATTGAAGGCCAAAGTTATTTTTCAGCTCCTTGAAACAAAGGGAAGGTGAAAAATGCTGATTTTTTTACCACTACTCCCCCAGAGGGAAAAAAGGGGAGGTTGAGGCAGGAAAACGGCCCGTCTGTGTTTGACTTTGCGAATATAATTTGAAAATCCAGATGTGTAATTAAAGTCAGTGAGTCAGAAACCTGTAAATATTGCAGCAGACCTCAGCAGCAGGAAGGGTGAATATCTGCTGCCTCGGAGGCAGCAACAAAGACAAGAGGAGGGGGTGTTTTTTTTTGGTTCACGGACCTTCAGCGAGTGGGACAGACGTTAACTTCTCCACTTTGGCGAGAGGTTTGAGATGCCAACCACCACTTGCCTGCAATAATTCTCCTCCCGGACTTTGCCACAACATCCTTTGAGGCTTGGGAAACCGATATCCCAAGCGGTGCTTCTGCATCCAGCGTCCTGCCCCCTGGACGTTCCCGGAGCTTTTCTGTTGGGAACCCCTCGGTTGTGTGGGTGGGATTTCCACTCCCCAGTTCTTCTTACGTTGCAAACACCCCCCGAGTGGATGAAATCATGGGAAGTTCTGGGTTGGAAAAGACCTTAAAGACCACCCTCTACCACCTTCCACTATCCCAGGTTGCTCCAAGCCCCGTCCAAACCACTATGGATCATCATTATCATCATCATCACAGTTGAGCTGAGGTATTTTAAGCTCATATTTTGAGGCTAAATGAAAATATGTACCACTATTTTGAGGCTTCCTATTGGCTTCCCAGAAATATTGGTAAACCTGGAGCCCCTGGAGAGACCGTAAGTCGAATTAATCGTGGGCATGGAGCAGCTTTTACACCACTAGAACTTGATGCTGATGTGGCCCAGTGCCTGTGGGGAACACAGTTCCTAATTATACTTGTATTGTAACTTCCAGCAGTTAAATAAAAAACACCCTGATAAAACTTCTCATTTAAGGTGACTTCTCTCCCAAACTTTTCCTGTGTCTGGGCACGAGCAAAAAAGACAGCATTACATTAAATATTTAATTCCTTTTTCTGCCTTCTTCTCGAACCTCAACTTTCTATATACATAAAAATTCCAGAATAGGAAAAAACAGAAAGGAAAAATCAATAAAGAAGGGAATAAAGAAAGGGAGAAGCAGCCATTAGGACAACAGGACATAGGAGACAGTTCTGGGTTCAGGTGTGTCTTGTTGTAGGTCGCTTTTGTGGCTCTGGGATATCTGAGTGTAAAATCTAGAAAGATTCTTAAAAAAAACAACCAAATTTTTGGATTGGAAAAGCCAAGTCTTCGCCTTGGGCACCTCAGCTTCCCACGTACGGACAAGTCGCCAGCACTTAGAAGGGAAAACACAAATATTCCTGCAGCTCCTGAAGAGAAACGGACCAAAACCGGTTGTTTTTTAGAGAATTAATGGCGTTCTTTCCACCGCAGCGCTAACGAGGCTCAGCTCTGGCTGGCAGGGCTGTGTCAGGGGGGACTGGGTTTCCTCCAGAGTTTGCAGGATGCGGAGCACAGCAGGATCCTGCCTCTGATGAGGGGTCTTGGGATTTTCCAAGCCGCGCGCTCAGACGGGCTTAAAAAAAAATATCCCCCCCCCGGAACCTTCTCCGGGCACAGGATTGCTTCCAAGGCGCCGTGTCCTTCCCGGGGAGGTGTGAAACCGGGGGGAGAAGTGACCCCTGAGCGGCTCCGTTTGTTGTGGGCTCTTTTATTTTGGGGGGTTGGAGGCGGGGCGGGGAAAGAAAAGCAACTCTCCCAGTTTGCAGGTCTGAGGAGAGCTTAATTAAACTGATTTTCTGTTACTTAAAATACGCCTCCACCTGCTTCTGTGGGGCTCTGAGAGGCTGCTGCTCCCACTTGGCCAGGGCAGATGGGGGGAATCAGGAGGAGACTCACACTGCAATTTGTTTGGGGTTTTTTTTTTTTAAATCCTGAGTCTTGGGCTTGTGTGTTTGGACTCAAAAGTGTGCAGAGAAAAGTGGAATTTAAGTGGCTTTCTCGGGGAAAATTCTCAAGTAGCAGCAAATTCTGCACGTGTTTAAGAAGCTTGTTTCTTATTCATTAAAACTTTGGATTTTTTTTTTTTTTTTTTAAAAATACCGTGGTTATCGTTTGGTTATTCCCAGCTTTTTAAAGTAGTTGCTGTACAATTATTTTTGCTTTTTATTTTTCCTGCTCCGGAATTTTTACTGAGAAAACTGAGGTCAGAGAAGAAGACAGAAAAATGAATAAAAATTTAACATTTATTAATATATATATTATATAATATTTAATAAAATACCGTCATTCCCAAACATGTGAAAAATCTGGGAGACTAGGCACCTTTAATGACAAGTTTCATTCAAGGATGTGCTTTGTTTAAGCAAGTAGTTGAAAGAAATATTTCACCAGCTCTGATTTGAGAAGAAATTTTTCCTTGTACTGCCCGATCTTCTGGCCAAATTTCAGTGTCATGTTGCAACATCCTGAGCATTAGATAATATTTATTATTGTAATGAGTGTAATAAATGTTTAGTGGGTGTTTGGCACAGATGATTGAAGCCTCCTGGTGAGGTGCTGGGGAACTGCACTGGTGTGATCCTCGCCCTCAGCATCCAGGTGACCTCCAGGAAAACATGGAATGCTGTCTGAGGGCTCAAGGACTGGCCTTGCTCCGCTCTTCCCATTCCCAGTTCGTGGAGGCGGCTGGGTGGGATAAGGATTGAAGTTTTGGGTTCGCTCCTCGGGGTTTTGGTCGACACCAGGAAGCAAAAAGGTTGTGTGAGGACAAGGACTGGAGCTCCCTGTTTTCCCGGGGGAGCTGTGGGTGAGGAGACACTGCTTTGGGACCGTCTTGGAGCTGTTTTAAGCACTGTGGGCACAGTCCCCAGGGCAGCAGCACCCAGGGAGAGCTGCCCTGACTGCGACAAGTGGCTGCACTGCCATACCCTACAATAAACAGTTAATTACTCTGAAAGCTAATTAACATGAGTAGTTCCACTGAAAACTGGTGGGGTCACCCCAACTGCTGGCTTTGTGCAGTGTCCTGGCATCAAATTGTGTCACTGATCCCTGTCCTGTGTCTCTAAGGCAAACGTTGCTTGCGGTGTGTGCAAAAATTTGGGGGGATTTCTATCTCTTTTTTTGAAGTTACTTTCCTCCAGTGCAAAGGCTCTTTCTTTGTCCTCTCCTGGTTAAGCCTCAGCAGCAGATTCCCAGGCTCCTCTTTCCCCCTCTGTTCTCAGCAGTGATTTAATAAATACATTTCAAAATCACTTTTTCCTTTCTCCTCCACCCAGCTGCCAACTCCCACCCCCAGAATGTGTCTGCACATGGATGCATGTGAACTGAATTCACATCCCAGCACTGACAGGGCTGATTTCACCACAATTAATACAATCCTGACTCTTTTTTTCTTTTACTAGTTCCTTTTTTT
>VZRE01009935.1:31079-41789 GCA_013396775.1 Cephalopterus ornatus
TTTTTTTTTAATTTCTTTTCCCCCTTCTCCCACTGCCTTTTTCGGATCTAGGGTAAAAGTCCATCTCACAGTTAGAATGGGAGCTAAATATTGGACTGTGGAGAAAGGGAAGATCAGGATGAGCAGGCCACAGTTACCACCAGATACTGTGCTGAAGCTTTTGCCAAAGCCGGTTGGCTCTGAATAGAATTCCCTAAATTCCCTAACCAAATTTGCTCAGTGGTACAGTAAATAAAAAAGGGTGTTTGAAAGCAGTGGGATTGCCTGATGCGGATGTGTAGCTCTGCTTTCCAGTGCTGGGGTATTTATGGGAATTTTCTGCTCCTGAGATCTCAAATTCAGCTTTCATTGGCACTGATCTGTCACAGTTCCCACGGATTTCAGTGGCACTTCTAGCACAGAAGCTCTGAATATTTAAGCTGAGCCCTGGAGGACAGGGGTTTATGCTCTGTGTTGCTGTGAGCTGCAGTGAATTTGGGTGTTGGCAGCTCCATGGGGAAACTCCCTCTGCTGAGACCATCCACACAAAGTGCAGGAGCTGGACGTGGAGATAATTCAGGATAAATGGGCCAAATCAGTAAAAAAGGGAGAAAAGGGAAAGAGCCGCTTGGAAGAAGGACTTGACCCATTGAGTGATTTGGGTTGGAAGGGACCTTAAAGCTCATCCAGTTCTACCCCCTGCCACGGGCAGGGACACCTTCCATTATCCCAGGATGCTCCAACCCGGCCTTGGACACTTCCAGGGACGGGGCAGCCACAGCTTCCCAGGGAATTCCCTCCCAGCCCCTCCCCACCCTCACAGGGAGGAATTTCTTCCAAATATCTAATCTTGCTGCAGCATGAGACTACAGTCCTCAATTTTTCCTGCCCCTGGACTGCTTTATCTGCTGTTATCTTTACTTTAAATTTCCTTTACGTCTCGTGTGCAATAAATTCAGATCAAATTAATGCACAACAAGGAGTTAAATAGCGAAGTTCCTGTCTCCTGTTCATTCGTCCCGATGGCTACAACGACTGCAATAAAAATTCAGGAGTGGTTTGCTGTGAACAAACCTGAGACAGAACATGGCCCCAAGATTCCTGCTTCTGAAACAGGCATATCCAAGCTGGACCTGCTGCCTCGTTGGTGCAGTGGTGGACAGAAAAAAAAACATTAAAGACCTGAACGTAAGTGAAGTAATGCAAGACAAGATCTGTCAGCACAGGCTTTAATGTTGCTTAACAAAATATGTTACAGTAAATCTTTATAGACTGTATAAGTACGTCGAGTTCCAACAAAGTAAACCAAAGTAAACATTTCTCTTATGGGAAATTAAATTCCATGTGGTTAGTGCAGGGCCATGATTAATTCAGAGGCAATGAGAATATAGTAAAGTTATTGACTGAGTCTGAGAAACAATTTAATGTCAGGAAAAACAGGAGGGGAGGGGAGAAAAAAAAAAAAATAAAAAGTTTAAACACCGAGATAGTAGGAGGGGAAAACCAGAAGTGGAGTTCCTGACGTTTAATTATAAATGAAAGCGTCGATGCTGCAGGTATTAAAGTGGCATCAATTATTGATAACGAGCTGGCCGCAGGATTAGCGAGGAGCCCTGGTTGCACTGAACGCCACAGTCTGAAGGGCTGGGGGGGTGTGGGTGTGTTTACACACACGTGTGATTTCCTTGCCTGCCCTCCCCAGGATCACCGGGAAAAGGAGCACTCCGAGGGCTCTTGGCCGCCGGCCCCGGCCCCAGTGCACGGCTTCATAATGTTCGTTTTAACTTTAAATGATTTTTAATATTCTACATATGGTTTCATGGTTTTAAGCCTCCTCACTGGGAATGAGCAAGGCTGTGGTATTATGATGAATAGTGGATCAGGTCCAGGAACACCCACTTGCTTCCCTACATATCAAACATGTGGCGCTCCCATTAAATCTGGGAATCTCCCTGGGGATTGGAGCTGTCCTATCTAATCCAGTCCTATTTTGTTCCCCCGGACCGAATTGAGTAGGATGCATTGTTCCCATACATTCTTCTTTTAATTAAATGCAGTAGATATGTCATGTCAATGAAATATTCCAGGTCTGTTTTTACATCTGTGGCCATTTTCTCCTCCTGTACTTCCATTTGCCTTCTTGGACAGAAATTCTGCATTAAACACAGCCCTGGATTAGTTGATTGGCTGTGTGGAGGCTGCCAGAACAGTTCAAATAAAAATCATAATATTGTTTTTTATTTTTTTGTTCTATTTTATTTCATTTTTTTTTTTGGCCTATGTAAAACTAGACTGTAATGTCACAGAGACACTGTTCCTCCTGAAAAGTTTCAGACCCTCCAGAAAACCCAGCCCCCAAATTATCTGCCTTCTCTTGTTTTCTTTGCTAAGTGGAAGGGTTTTCCATCCATCACACCGAGCCTTTCCCTCCTTGTTCCTGCCCTAATCCCTGCAGGTATTAGCAGGACAGACACTGAACCAGGTTGTTTGGGAGATTTGCTTGGAATCAGTTGGTAACTGATCCAATTGATACAAAGCTGCACCGTTATTTAAACCAAAAAACCCTCTCTGAATATCTGCCAGGCAGATTATCCAGGTTTGAAAACTGATCTCCTTTTAAAAACGCCGTGTTCAATTATTATTTTTAAAATGCTGGATTACAGCTCTGAATTCTCCGGAGGTTAAACTGGAGCCTTATTATAAGGGGAACTACAAGTAAACATTATTAATTATAAAAAAAAAATTGCTTAAATTAGGTTTTTTTCACACCTGCTTCTTTCTTAATTAGCTTGTAGTCCACATATTTCAGTCAGTTGAACTCTTTAGTATTTATTCAAGCATACTTGACATTAACATACTGTTTGATGTTTGATATCCTGAGTTTTTAATTTAACCACATGACAACAAATGGTATTTATGAAATATCAGTGAGCTGGAAAAATATCCTGTGTTGCAGTTGTGCTCTGTAGTGAGCTGAAAGCTGTTTCCTTTTGGAGCTTTCAGAAGGGCTTGAATGCACAGGGGGAATGTGTGCCTCGTGCTGATACCCCTATTTTTTATCCTCGGCAAGATTTACAGGCTGCCAGGGGGGCAGAGCTACCAGGAGAGTAGCAGACTTGCTGCAGGATCTGGGAGGGGGAAGAAACACCAAAATACTTTTCAAATGATGTCACAACTCCGGGGTTTCTTACAAAATGGAATTTGTACTGACGCACGAGTCATCAGCAAAATATGTGGCATCTATTTGTCCGGGTTTATTGGTGCTGTTACACTTAGTATTTGGGTTGTACCTTCCCCGCGGTCATTCCGATTACATTTGCAGTTGTTCCCCTCCAAATGTGCAAAGCTTGTCTTGTTTGTGTTGCAGCAGTGCTGGGATCAGGCCTGGCTCTGGTAGGTGCTGTTCACCATCAGCACAGGACAGTTGCTGCCAAGGAGGACTTGAATTCACAGCAGATTGGATAAACACAGGGTGTTGAGCCCAGAAACCACATCGGCATGTGAAACAACCTCCTCGGGCTTTCACAGCGGGGCACGGAGCATATTCCCCAAATCCCTGGCTCGGCTCTGACACCAGCAGCCCCCGGATTCCTTCCCTTTATTTATTTTCCAGCGGGGCAAACAGGTCCGAAGTAGCTCAGCCGGGTTTTGCGGGGCCCTGGGACAAACCCCGGTCCCCCCGAGTCCGGGGGCAGCGCTGGCTCGGAGATGTGCCCAAGGGAATAACCCATCCCACAGTTGTAATCACACAGCTCCCGGCCAACGATGACAGTCCCAAGCCCTGGCCAGAGTTTAAACTTGGCGGAATCCTTGCCAGAATCTTGCTACCTGCTGTGTTGGTGCTCGTGTGTCATCTGTGCAAGGTCCGGGGAAGGGCTGGGCTGGGAGGGGGGAGGGTTCCCAGCAAGAGGGTGGGGGAAATTCTGAGTAATTCGTTAAATCTGCTGCAGATTCTCTCGTGCAAATCTCGTCCTCCTCGCTCTGCCCCCTCTCCGGCAGCGAAGTTCTCTGATTTTTGGTGTATGGCTGCTACACAGAGCAGAGCTCAGAGGGTTTTGAGCAGAGCCCTGTTGTTAATTGACGTTGCGGTTTATCGCTTAAAATACTGCCGAGATCGCCAACGAAACATTTTTCAACGAAGAGAAATACTGAAAATGGGAAATTTCGAGTTGGCTTTGTCCAGAATTTTATTTGATTTTTGAGTTTGTCTGGGTTTTGAGTTTAAAAACAGCATTTTGTTTTAAGATCAAACCCCCCTATTTTAAAAAGTGATGATAAAATACTTTTGTGCTTTTGGTAGCTTTTGCTTGCTATGAAAACGTAACAAACTCTAAATAACTTTTTGTTTTTTGTTTTGCATGCTGAAACCTCATATATGAATCCTCTGCTTGTAAAAATGCTATTAATCACGACTGTGACATTTTTAGCCTTTTCTAAGCCGCATGAACCATAACAAAGATTAGAAGAGCAAAATATTTGAGACTAAATGTGTACCACCTCTGTGATCCCTACTTCTGGGTCAGTAGGAACGACCAGAATTCCAGGAGGAATTTCCTCCTGATGAGGAAAAAACTGATATAAAAGTTTTTAAATTGCTGGTTGTTGTAGTAGACGTGAGTTTACATGTGATCTTGATCAGCAGTAAATCACTTTATCATCAGCCACGTGGATGTGTGAACACACTCGTGTTTTCACTGTTGCTGCTGATACAGTTTGATGGCAGGTATGAGCTCTACCTGCTTTCTGTGCCATTAAAATGTTAATAATCAATAAAAGAAGGCAGTGAAAGGGTATCTGTGGTTGCACCCCGTATTTCAGCTGCTGCTGGGATGGGGTTCGGTCGGGACCAGGCCGTGCCGCGCAACAAATGAAGTGTCAAGAAGTATTAAGAAGGGATTTAGAGAAAATCCCTCATGTTAGAGGAATGTTCTAAACTGAGAGGGATATCTTCATAAAAATAAATGCGAGACAGATGCATGAATTTCAAGTGGCAGGATAAATTGAGTGGGGAGAAAGCTCGTTTGTGATGTTCACACTTGTTAGCGGGTCAGGACGACACGGGGGGAGATGAAGCTTTATTTAGGCTTGTTAAAACTCATTCATACAAAACAGCACTGCCTTTGCTGGGACCTTCATAGCTGCCTGTGTCTTAATTAATGGGGGCTAAGGATGCACTTTGCTGGTTTTGTTCCTTCCGAGAGGAAAGCTGATGTCAGTGGGAGCCTCTCGCGGATCTTGGCTGAGCTGGTCTGGAACGCGGGGCTCGAAGCACTGAATTCGGTTCTAGTGTCTTTGGCACACCAAGATGGATGAAGAATTCTGCTTTTAGGAATTCAGGAAAAGAAGATTTGCCCTGAGGAGCTCCTAGGCCAAACAGAGACGAGAACATGTGCTGACCTTGGAGAGGAAGTGGCAGGATTACGGGGGAGATGAGCAGGAGAGCTCCAACCAGCCCCGTGGTGTTACTCTGATTCACGAAAGCCACGTTGCCCTTGATCTCCTGTCTGACTCTTTAGTTCAAAGATACATCTAGAAAGCAGTTTTTTCCAAATCTTACCCTTCCCTCTTGCCTGCCAGGCTGTCTTAGTCCCTGTCTGAGAGCTAAAACTTCGCTTTATTTTCCTCAGAATTACAACTTGACTCTGGCAGGTGGACTTGGTCGGACAACTGTCGCTCTTGGGCGTGTGGAAGAGCTGTGAGACGCAGTGTGTCAGCCCACAACACTGCTGGAAAACCTGCAAACAGGGCCAGAACCCTGAAAAAGCATGCTGCTTTTTAAAATTTACTGTTATTACTTTGAATAGAACGAACAAATAAACAAAGAGAGGATGTAGCTCAGCAAAGTGTGCAGCACATCTGTGCCATAAATCCCTACGAGGAGGCAAAGTCCCTTCGGAATTCTGAGCTACAACACCAGTGCTGCACAGGGCAGGGACAGGGGATGGTGTTGGGGCACATTTTGGCTCTCCTTGAACACTCTGGGCCTGAAATTTTGGGCTGTGTGTGGATGTATTTTGAACAAACTGTTGCTTGAGTTCTTTCTCTCCCAAGGAGGTCAATGAGAAGGAGTTATTTTGGAGAGGGGACGAAGGCGTGGGGGCTGCAGAGGGGGATGCCAGGAGTATGTATTTATTTTAATTTAAAAAGTCCTTGAATAAAAGTGTTTATGGAGTGTTCACCCCCACAGGAGTGGAAGACAATACTTAGGGAGAGGTGGAGAAGTCTGTGAGGATACTTTGAGGTGGGAGTCCAAGAAAATGCGTGGGGATTGCTGGAATAAGCTGAGCTGGAGGAAGGAGGTGCTAAGGAGGAGCTGCTCTAGAAGACCCAGTGAGTATGGAAGAAAGGCTCCAAACCCAGTGTCATGAAGGAGAGATCAAGCCCTTCCAATCTGCAGCTTGAGGGAAACATCATTGCAAGTGTAACCCTGTTTGTTCAGGGTTCCTTTACCTCAGTATCTCGGTCCTTTGCCTGGTCCTCTGTTGCCTGTTGGTTGATGGCACCTGCTCAGGGCGAGTGAGAGCACTGAGGCTCCCATTTTTCATTAACAGCATTTCCTTTCTGTGTGAAAAGGGGTGAGAGACCCTTTGCAAACCCACCAGAATAGTTCTGTGTGACTTAGAACCGGAATCCTCTGTCAAGAGTGCAGGAACTTCCCAAGCTTTCGGGTTCCACCTGCACGAACCACGAACAGGGTGATTTTTCCTCAAATACCACAATCCTAATACCAGTTTATTCCACATGTAGGAGCGGAGCCAGATCAACAGACCTGTGTAAACAACACACCGCAGACTTTCTTCTCGATTTTTTTTTTTTTAATTCCCAATCATTTTTATTTTTTTTTTTTTTTTTTATNTTTTTTTTTTTTTTTTACATACACATAAAGAGGCTACTTCAGATTCTGCAGAAGTAATAATAAAACCAGACCTAATGGGTCACCATATGTGGAGAGGAGATCTCTTGGGTCTTAGGATATACACTTAGAGAGTGAAGTAAAGAAAAGGAAAAAAGCAGTAATATTGGCAACTGTTGTTAGGTAGTATAAACAATAGCCAGCCATTGGCTTGAAGCAGCAGATCAAGTTCCAATAGCACTCAATAGGGAGCCTTCCTTAAAAAATTAGAAGAAGCTGGGTTGGAGCTGGTCCATGCTGGGAATGGCAGAAGAAGCAAAAACAAGAGTAAATGAATGGAAATTAAGCAGCAGGAAATGGGGATTTGGCACAAGGCTGGAATTTGAAACTGCAGAGAGGTGTCAGTGATAAAGGTTGGATAGAATTTCTGGCCAAAAACAGAAAGAAAGAATGCAGATGTGTTCATTGAATAAAGTACAGATGTAGGGAGTGGGGGAGTGGTGGTGGGGAGAGAGAAATAAAAAAAGTAAAAAAAAAAAAAAAAAAGAAGAAGAAAAAACCAGGGGAAATAATGCTGAAAGTAGGTGCATTCATGTTTAATGTTTTTTTGAAACCATTTTTCTCTGCGACTCCTTAGAGAGCGACAGGTCTGGGCTCGGCTCGATTGTTGTGTTCTGCAGGGAGACTCTTTTGGCATTCAACTTCTTCTTGCCCCTCGCGCGTTTCGGCCCCACGTTCCTTTGGACCATGGGCTGATCCACATCTAGGTGTGAGGTGGGCTTGGGCATCTGCTCATTTGTCATCTGGCAGGATCTCCTCGGGAAGGGGAGCTGATGTCACTGCCGGGACTGCAGGGTTTGTGTTCTGGACCTCTTCTAAAGAGGCTGGGGTGTAAAATGTTCTGGGCAGCTTTTTGTCTGTATTATCGTTTTCTCAATTGTTTTTTTTTTTTTCCTTTCTACCCCTCTGCAGTGGAGTATTTATGCCTAACTCCAGGCATGTGGCAGCACAGTCAAAATTCACCATGTGTTATTTAAACCAGCCCACACTGTGGCCATTGACAGTGGGTATGTTCTTCCTAATTAAGAAGTGGGCTGATTTGCTTAAACTGTTGTGACTATGAACCCATTTTCCTCTGCAGTCGGGCAGCCTAATTGCAGTTTTGTTTCCGTTTTTAATGAGTTATGCTGTTGTACTCCTTCCCCAAAGTCCTTTTATGGCCCCCATTACAGTTGCTCTTGAGCACTTCTGTACAGATCTGGCTCCAGATCCCCCCAGTGACAGAGGGGAGTCCTGTCACTCCTGCTGTACTCTCAGCAAACCCAAAGCTGGGAGCTTTGGAGGCACTTAGCCATTTGTCTCCTATCGATCTGAGCACATAAAATGAGAAATATGGTCTCAACAACTTGCCAAATAATCACGTAGCCTGTAGCAGAGCTTAGGCTGGGATCTGGGCTTTGTAAATCTAGCCTTCAACTACTGAACCAACTCCTGCAGTATTACGCTCACAGAGCTGGAGCTCGGGGAATAAACAGTCCAGGGATTAAGCAGTGTCCTCGTAAGCAGTGGAGCTGCTTCACCCTGGAGATCCTACAAACGTAATTACTTTTAACTGACACCTCGTGCCTTGAACTTCCACGTTTAAATATGTATGTTAGAAATGTCGTGGCGGGTTTCTGAAGAGCCTGATTCTCCACTGACCCCTGTCATTTGCTGAGTAGGAAAAGTCAGCGTTTAGTGTCTCCTTCACAGTTAATATTAATAAATGACGTGCAGAGCTGCACGAGGCCACAGCTCCCTGCAAACAGCTCCGAAAATGAAAGGCAGCCTTTGAGAAATGTCTGCCCAAATTATTCTGTGGTTTTACGGGTTCGTGGTGTCAGACCCTCATCTTGTAACTCAATCTGTTCTGTGCCCTGTTGACTTTTTTAAGAGCCTTTCCAGGAAAATTGTTTTCCCTACACTGGGACCTGCCCAGGGCGGTTGCGAAGAACCCCACGAGTGATGTGCTGGGCCTTCCCACGTGGAAAGGTGGGCAAACCTTCACAAAGGACTGGTTATTTGGCTTTTAAGTTGAGTGTAAAGCTCACAGATACCACTTGGTGTATTCTGGGTGCACAGCACAGGTGAGGAAAACAAGACGTGGAGAGGTTGAGCGGAAAACAAGACGTGGAGAGGTTGAGTGGAAAACAAGACGTGGAGAGGTTTACAAACTTGACAAAGATGACAGGAAGTTTAATGAACAAAACAGGGATCTAATCAGAAAACTGTTTATATGGATTAAAATCTGTTCCCTCCCCCAAGCCCTTCAACCAGCAACCTTGAGGATGCAGTTCATCAAAGTTATACTGATTATTGAAAGAAAAGCTGTGAAGAGATATTAAAACTCCCATTTCAGGGCTAAATCCAACTTCTTCCCGGCTTTATGATGTGTTATCTTGTGACTAAGTGCTGCTGATTAACATCTGGGTGTAATGGTGCCTGATGCTGGCGCAGGGCAGAGACCAGCTATGAGGTTAAATGGCTCAATGGTACTGTGAAAATAATACAATATAATACGATGTGATGTGCCAGTCCTCGAGCTTTCTGGTTATCTGTGTTTTCATGTAACCACTGGACAATTTTCTGACTAAAACACCTGGTATCTTGTTGGTATACTCAGTGAAATCAGCCCAGCCTTCCTAGAATTTTTTGGACAGACCATTAAATACCTGTGGCTGGGTTGTACTAATGATACTAATGAAAACTCTGGCAGGTGCTGGCAGCCCCAAAGGCCTGGATGAGGGGAACTGAAGCCAAAGTGGGGACAATCTGAGTGTCTCTGAGCTCTTTACTAGACCTTTGTGCTTCGTGGTATCAGTTTGTGCAAACTATTCCAACAGGGACTTTCAGCTGAGGCTTCATAAGAGCTCAGACCTCATGTGATCATGGCTGTTTTTAAAGGAGGGAAGACCTTAATCAATCTAAAACCAACAACAATAAATCAAACTTCCATTACACTTACAAGAAAATAAATATTAGCTATTAACTACATCAGTGTAGGTTTGTTTGCTGTTTTACTTCTAATTGCTGCAGTTTAGGACTTGACCATCTGACTCTGGGTTTTTTTCACTCAGACAGAAAATAGAGGGTATTTTGGCATCTAAGACTCATTTGATATTTTGCTCAAGTATAAAACATCTTGATTACAGAAAGTCTTTATTGTCTTTCGAGCTCTAGAAGGAATTTGCAGGGCTTTTTCACAGCTGTTGTTTTGCTCTTAACTGTGAGTAGTGGTTGCACAACATTCCCTTTATGTTTCAGGGTATTGCTGAAAAAATAAACCTGCAAAATCAAATGTGTTTTTAAGGGGCACAGAATTAAAGGGACTGTCATCCCTGCTTTTTAAGCATCATCTGGCCACTTTCCTGCTTCTATTTCTCTGTTTCTGCTTCATACCTCTTCCCCTCTCCCCTCACTCTTGCCTTTATGGAGTCTTTTAAGTAGAGATGCTACTTACAGGCCTAAACAGCTGTAAAACTAGCAGTGCAAACCCCCTGTAAATGCTGAACAGATGTGCAGGGGTGAGGCTCACATCTGGACAGCACTGTCACCACATTGGAGCCTGGACTCTTCACCTCCTCCCCTCGTTGAGAGGGCAGAATAAAAAAGAGCTCTGCTCCAAGGTTTAGCTCCTTTAGCTAAGGAAGGGTGATGCTGAAGCTCTCCAGTAGCAGCCTGGGAAGGGAGTGTATCATCATGGAATTATGGAATGCTTTGGGTGAGAAGGGACCTCAAAGCCCATCCAGTGCCACCCCCTGCCACAGGCAGGGACACCTTCCACTATCCCAGGTCGCTCCAACCTGGCCTTGGACACTTCCAGGGATGGGGCAGCCACA
>VZRE01009935.1:41875-71035 GCA_013396775.1 Cephalopterus ornatus
AAAGAGAATAAAAGACCTACAAATACGGTGGTGCTGCCAGGTGACAAACTGGGGCACGGCGGGTTGTTCCTGCCAACTCTCTCTTTCCCCCTGCATCCAAGGATGCAGACTTGGCTTCCCAGACATGGGGCTTCCACAGTCCTTTCACCAAATCCTTTCACTTGCCTTTCTCCATTCTTTGGTGCGTTCCACAGGTGTCCCATTGTCACTGGGGGTGCAAATCTTGCCTCCCTTTTTTAAAAATAGGTGTAAGGGACTCTTTGGAGTCAGGAGGTCTCCATGAGCAGCTGTTCCACTGGGGACTCTGATGTTCCTGTCAGTAATTTGGTGATGGTCAGTCACCTTGGGTTTGCTTAGGCCTGAGCTTAACACTGACTTTTTTTTTGGCTGCTTGTTCTGTGCAGCTCCAAACGGTGCCCTTGAGGAGCTCCTGAAGGAGATTTGAGCTCTTACAGGCCCTTTTCCTCACTCCTGAGCTGGTGACAGTCAGAGCAGAGCACCTGGTTTTCTATCAGGTAACCAACAAAACAAAGAAGAAAATCAGTTCCTTTGTTCTACCCTTCACGAACAACCACCACAGGTTGTGCAGGGAGGTGCTTTTGTTCACCTTGCAGGGTTTGATATTTGGTGGCTGTTTCTCAAAGGCTGCATCTAAAGACACTTTCCTGTTGCTGATAATACACAACCACGCCTAATAACAATGTATAGGTTGTAGTATTTGGCACACGTCCCCCCAAAAGTGTTTTGCAAGAGAGCCACGAGGCCACTGAAGTGCAGCCAGCTCTAGGGTGGAGGACAGCAATCAGGCAGGCAGGAGCTGTTCACGTAGTGGTAATGGGAGGGCAAAAATAAGTCCTCAGGAGAGCACCAAACCCTTCCCACCTCCACCAAAAACCCACCCCCTGAATATCGAAGTTGGTGCTGGGCAGACGGGAAACTGCCTTTCCATCTCTTTCCATCCCTGTGGCACACGGTGGGATTCTTGGGGGTGTCCTGTTGGAGTTGGGCTTTGATGATCCTCGTGGGTCCCTTCCAGCTCAGGATATTCAAGATTCCAGGATTCCATCCAGCCTTTCCTCTCTGAGTGCCATGTCCACACCCTGCATAGAGCACAAGAGTGCAGGTCAAAGGAAGGGGATTGAGAGTGAAGCGAAGCAGCAATTTATAGGGAACTAAAATGAGAAGGAAATAGAAATATTCTCTGAAGATAGAGCAGGCTTGGAAAAATCTACCTTCTGATTCATGCTGGCAGGAAAGAGGGGTGTGAGACTGGGATGGGGCTCGCTGGTGCTCTTCTGCCATGGCAAAGGACACAGACCAGGAGAGAGTCCCTTCCCTGAAATAAAAGATATGCTCATACTGTCCATGACAACTTGTGCCACTATAAAGGCTTGACCTCAGAGCCCCTTTCACACTGATTTTGTTCTTCACTTGCCATTGTTGTGTGAGGTGTTATCACTGTGGCTCCAAGATGAGATGTTCCCTTACACACCCCAGGAGCTCTCGGCATGTGCGTGTCTTACCCTGAGCTCTCAGCTGGAACCCCAGCAAAGTGCTGACTCTCTTGCTGGTCCTTATATGCTCAGATGGCCTGTTTAGGGGAAGATTCTTTGCTGCACCTCTCCTGGGAATCCCCTCCTTGGCCATCTCCCAGTGCTCACCAGTTATCGTGCCTCTCTGTGCCCTCTGCACCAGCGGTGCTGGAGGTTGGGTTATGTTACCCACCTAATGGCCACGCTCCAGAGGACAATTCCTGATTCATTCCCTTTTTCACAGGCTGTATCCCATAGCAGGGATGAGTCAGACACCTTTTCTCAATCACCCACTTCACTATTACAAAAATCCTCTGCTGCCCAACAGTGGTTTGTCAAGAAGCAGCCCGTTAATTCGGGGTGAGCTTTTACTGCTGAGTGGTATCTGCATCAGTGACTGAAAGGTTATATCATCCACCGGAATCAGGAATGTTTCCACAGCTGAGATCTTGCTCTCTTGTCCAAGACATGTGCAATCCTGACTGTGACAAAGTTGGGCTTCAGTTTTAAAACTCCAGATCTTCGCGCTGCGCCTAAAATGACCTGATTTAGCCCAGGCGGTTGTCTGTCTGAGATGTCCCTTGTTGAAGGACAATGTGGGATGTGATTGCCATTTAACTCTGAATCATTCATTTTTTGGGGGGATACCCGGTTTTCCAGGGATATCCCAGCTTCCTGATTTAATATATCCGTGAGGTTGTTGCCCACATTTTGTTGGGACACAGTGGGACTCACCTCTAATTAAGTTTCTTGGCAGTTGCATTCTATTAACGATGGGGGGAAGTCAAAATTCACCATCTCTGCTTTGAGGTACACAAAAAAACCTTTAAATCTTGGGGTCTGTATAATCTGAGGGGGTTGACAGGGGGATGAAGGAAGATGGTGCACTTCCAGACTCAGAAACAGGACCAGCCTTGCCAATAGGGTTGAGAGGACTTCCTGACCTGCGGGGGTGGCTAATGGGGCTGTTTTTGTGTCGAAACTATGTGAAAACTGCAGCTGTGAATAAGGATGTGTCTGAGCCACGAGGTTTGGATCGGTTTCCAGATTCACAGTCATGGGCGTTGGGATGTGAGATTACAGTCTGAGCTGCTCCTTGGGCCGGGTCCAGCGTAGATCGTCGTGTTTGCTTTTCCAGCTTGTTTTGTCCCCTCAAACCCGCAGCACAAGCTGGTGAGGGTTTGAATTCGGAGCCTTGTTGTCAGGGAGGGCAGAACCGTGCTGGACTGAAGGAATTGTAAAATGTTCTTCTGAGGAGGGGTCTCGGTCCAGCAGAAATGCAACGATTATGGCGTGCAGGACGGAATATTTGCCGGTTGGATGTGCAGGAATGCTCTAACTGGGCGCAGGGCTTAACATTCAAATTGGAATTATAGTTTCTTGCATCGCCCCTGCGCGATCTTTGCACGCCCCCCAAGTTTTGGGTGGTAGTGTGCAAATTGCAATTGCGGTTCCAGGGAACCTCTGAGGCTGAAGTTCTGCGCAAACAATTACTGCTGCTCGAGTTCTGCTTCGGACAGACCTCTGGAAACGGCTCTGCCCCCAGCAGCAAAGCGGGATTTTGTTCTTGCCCCCGAACTCCAGCTCCACCCCACCCCCCTGATTTCAGCAGTTTGGCCAAATGTTTAATTACTGCAATTACAAAAGGGCATCGTGCTGCATGTCAATCATCCTACATGGCAAATGTTTGCACATAACCAAGATCGGGAGGAAAACAAATATACAAGATGTGCATATGTTCCAATTTCGATGTGAAATAATAATCTTGGAGCCTGTTAATATGCAGCTAAATTGGAGCAACACTGTTACAGAGAACATCTCTGAACTGGCTCACTGAGATCTCAGGGCTGGAATGAGCATCCTTTTGTTAGGAATGTTAACTATGAGTTCTGCGAGGTTTTTGAAGAAAGAAATCCTTTCTGCAAGTCTTTTGACACTTCTGTGCGCTTGTCTTTAAATTTTGCATCTATGTGATTTAATTCGCTGCAGTAGTAGCTGGAAAAAATATTTATTTCTTCCCTCTTGGAATTCTACTGAGTAAATATCCATAGGATCCTACATGCTAAATTATGATAGAACCATATGGTTTATTCCCAACTGAATATAGGACTTCTGAAAAGGAGGATGGTGGCATGAATTTTTTTTCAGTATAGCCATCATTGTCTATTTACATCAGTTTCACAAGTATATATTAGGGAAATGAAGCTGTTAAAATATTCTATTTTCTTTTTTTTTTCTTTTTTTTTTTTTTTTGCCTTGGGGCNCACTCTGGGATGTTGGGAGTCGATTTTGATTTTAAGAGAGATGTTCTGACAGTCAAGCTTGTGAACAAATATGGAAGAAAAATCCAGAAATGTGGGACTTTTTTTTTTTTTTTTTTTTTTTGGTTGGCTGGTATTTGATTCTCTATTGTATCTAATTTTTTTTTTAATCAAGAGACTTCTCTCTCTGCAACTGCTGAAAAATTCTCTCTGGAGGGCGACACACAGTTGCACTCCCACTCCTGTGGCTTTTTCCTCTCTTAAAAAATAGATGATGTCATTAGGGCTTCCTTCCTAATTTTCATTTCTTTCAGGTATTTATTCGGATTTTTTTTAGCTAAATCTCACCAAGTAGACCAGATTCATCTGTGCCTTTAAAATCCTGTACAAGGTTAAGATATGAGGCATCTATGTGTGTTTTAGCCCAAGTCAGACTCTTTAACAACCGTGGAGCTATTACTGATTTATTTTTTTTCCTTCTCCTTGATTTCTTTTGACTCCTGGGGGGGCAGGGGAATAAGAAGAGAGGAAAGCGAAAAAAAAAATAACATTAACACAAAGGAGCACTTCTTATTAAGAGTAGGTGGGTAAAGGCATTGGAAAAATAATACCTCAAGATGCATTGAAACATTTTAGGGAATTAGGGAATTCTGATCTCCTGCAAAAGAAAAAGAAAAAAAAAAAAAGAAAAGAAGGGGGGTGTGGGGGGAAGAAAATTAATATTAAAGACAAGCTGTGAGTTTCCATCTGGCCTTGCCGCTTTCGACTAACGCTTCCATGACGGAATTCATCTGTCCATCAACTGTCAAAAATTCTCCTGTCAGTAAATCCCTGGGCACTCTTGCCAGCCCACCCCACTCAAAAATATTCCGAGGCACAAAGTCCCCCGAATTCCGAACGGCCCCTTTCTCCCCCCCTACCCCAATCCCTCCCCTCTCCCAGCCCTGCTCCCGCCGGCACCGAAGTTGTAGGGCCCGGGGATTGATTGGATTTGTTTATTTATTCGCCACCTTATTTATTTATTTGTGTGTTTCCATCCTCCTCCTCCTCCCCCGTCGGGCTTCCAGGAGGAGAGGAGATGCGCTGGGAAGGGAGCGGGGAGTGCGTTCAATCATCCAGAGGTTCAATTCCCCCCGAGCTCCTCCGGAGGGTTTCTCCCGCGGCCCTGGCGGCAGACAGCCAGCCCACATCTGTTTTAGAGCACCGAGTGGTTGGGAAGTGTGAACTCCCCACTGTTTAATGTAACTACATGACTATTTAATGTACACACTGGTGGAGCAGCTCCGAATTGCCAAACTGTTGTGACGTGCCCGAAGGACACACGTAAACATCCTTTAGAGGCGGGTTTCTGGTGACAAAGTGCATCTCCAGCACGGCCAGAGAGGGATCACTTTGCTCCTGAGTGGAGTCAAACGGGAGCAGAACACCATTTACCACGGGCTGGTTTTTTTTTTTCATTGCAGACATAAACATTCATGACACTTCTGTGCCTTAAAATTGCATCGAGCCTGTTTAATTTCCCTAAAGAAAGATCCTTCTCCTTCTCCTTCTCCTTCTCCTTCTCCTTCTCCTTCTCCTTCTCCTTCTCCTTCTCCTTCTCCTTCTCCTTCTCCTTCTCCTTCTCCTTCTCCTTCTCCTTCTCCTTCTCCTTCTCCTTCTCCTTCTCCTTCTCCTTCTCCTTCTCCTTCTCCTTCTCCTTCTCCTTTTCCTTCTCCTTCTCCTTCTTCTCCTTCTCCTTCTCCTTCTTCTCCTTCTTCTTCTTCTCCTCCTCCTCCTTCTTCTTCTTCTTCTTCTTCTTATTTGCTAAAGATTCAACCAAATACATTTATTCTATGCTCTTATTGATGATGGGAATAAGATTGAAGGGAGCAGGCAGGGAATTTAGGCAGCTTCTTCAGTGACTCCCAGCTCCTGTAAGGCTGCATCGCTTTACCTGGCCCCAAAAATCTCATCTCATATTCATATTTAAAGGGTTTACACCCCCCCCCCCAAAAAAAATAAAAGGGAGGGGNNCCCCCCCCCAAAAAAAAAAATAAAAGGTGTGGGTTCTCTAACCTTAATTGGAGTATTGATTATTATTTTTTTTAATATTCTGGGTTTTTTGACCACGCTGAAAACTCAAACTGCCTTTGAAACAGCTGGTGGGAAGAGAAGTGGGAGAAACATAAAATCTTTAAAAGTACATTTTATGTCAGTGTTTTTCCTTCAAAAAAAGTGTTGGTTACTTGTGGCTTCTGACACCTCATTAATCAAGTGATCAGAATTCAGTATTTTACAGCAGCAAGGCCAATTAACCTTTGCTGGCTACAGAGCAGCCAAAAATAATTTCTAATTGTCAAATGGGGGGAAAAATAAACCACAACAAATGCCCCCAAACACTGAACCTCTGAAGAGAAAAAAAAGTGGGATCTCTTTTTTGTTGTCGTTGTTGTGCAAGCATTTAATTAGAGAGAAATTCTAAACTCTGCCTGCGTGAGTTTCTTCATTTTTTATTTTTTTTTTTTGAACTTCTGAAAATGATGAAGAAATTTGGAGAGCAGAAAGTTCAAAGGTTTGACTCCGCTCGTTGCAAAGGTCCAGGCTCGAAATCCCTTTGGATGGGAGCTCAGGGCTTCCCTTCCCGGTAACTTGAGAGGCTGTTTTCTATAAAACCTGCTTTTCTCAGCCAGGATATTGGGAGGAGACAAAAGGTGGCGTGAAAGGCTCAGCTCAAATTATTTAGTTTCAGCTTAAACCCTCGCCTATCCAGCAGTCACTGCTCCTCATGGCGACGAGTTGTGTAGATTTCTATTTCTATTTCTATTTCTATTTCTATTTCTATTTCTATTTCTATTTCTATGTATAGGTATAGGTATAGGTATAGGTATAGGTATAGGTATAGGTATAGGTATATTTATATTTATATCTCTGTATCTATCTCTATCTCTATCTCTATCTCTATCTCTATCTCTATCTCTATCTCTATCTCTATCTCTATATCTATATTTATTTAGCCCCATCCTGCACTATTCCCCTCTGGACCATCAGTGGCAGATCCTCGTGGCACTCCTGGAGGGAATTCTGCCCGCTGGGAATGTGGCCTTCGGGCTTTGTGTGCAGCTCCTAACCCGGGAATTCCACGTTAAACCCAACTCAGGGGTTCCTTTGCACTGGAAACTTCCTGCACTCCTTCGACCCAAGCCATTTTTGGTCATTAATAATGTTTATTGTTTTGAGGAAAGTTGCAGTTTTAAAGGCACTCCTAACTATGCATTCTTCTGGGCAGCTTTGGATTTTGAGCAGAGACCGTTCTCAAATGTCTTTTAAATATTACTTGAGGGGAAGGGCGGTGCCACAAATCCTTCATGAAGGGGAGAAGTTATCCAAATTGTCCTTATTTCTTGTTATTGTTTCTCAAGAGTAAGAACTTGGCCAAAATTCCATCATGGATCTTCAAACATACCCAATTTAGCAGTTTTGAGGGAATGGCCCCACGCTGCAACCAACCATCTCCTGCTTCCTTCTTTATCTCTCCTTATTTATCTATTATCTTTTGCTTTTACACCATTATTTAACTTTCTGTTTTCTTATCACAAAGGCCATCAGAAGATCTGAATACAAACTCATGCTGAGGTTCAAATCCTGCATGAGCTTTGGTGTGGAGTATTCTTCCAAGTTTTTACTTAAGGCTCTGATTACATTTGCAGTCAAAATAGAGCTCAGATTGTAAATATTGCCATTTATTCCTGACAGTTTGATTATTTTTTCTCCTTTATAAGCTGATAACCTTCATTTTTTTTCTACACTTATTATAAACCAACATTTGATTCGGGCATTTAAATTAAGTTTTCAATTGTGTGGTCTTGTCTTTAAGAAACATTTCATTATAAATTAAAATTTGATTCAGGCACTTAAATCAAATTTTCAAGTGTTTGGACTTACCTTTAAGAGGTGTTTTAAATTCTGAGTTTCCCTGATGCTTGAATTTCACCTCTTTTTTGAATCCAATTTTCAAATGTGTGGACTTACCTTTAAGAAACGTTTCATTATAAACCAAAATTTGATTCAGGTACTTGAATCAAGTTTTCAAACGCTTGGACTCACCTTTAGGAGGTTTTTTAAATTCTGGGTTTTCCTGTTGATTAAATTTGACCTCTTTTTTGAATCAAATTTTCAAATGCTTGGACTCGCCTTTAAAAGGTATTTTAAATTCTGGGTTTTCCTGTCGATAAAATGTCTCCTCTTTTTTGAAAGAGTCACTTGAATCAAATTTTCAAATGTGTGGACTTTCCCTTAAGAAACATTTCATTACAACCCAAAATTTGATTCAGGTACTTGAATCAAGTTTTCAAACGCTTGGACTCACCTTTAGGAGGTGTTTTAAATTCTGGGGTTTTCTGATGCTGAAATTTCACCTCTTTTTTTTGTGGTTTTTTGTTGTTGTTTTTAATCAACTTTTAAAATGCGTGGAATTCAAGAAACATTTCGTTAGAAACCAAAATTTGATTCAGGTGCTTGAAGCAAATTTTCAAACGCTTGGACTCACCTTCAAAAGGTGTTTTAAATTCTGGGGGTTCCTGTATCTTAAATTTCATCTGTCACGCTTTTAATTCAGATCGGGGCGTCTCCAAACCCACTCTGGGCACCAAGCGCAGCACGAAATTGTGTCTCAGGCAGGACTCTCGAGGTTGTGATATTTTTTCCCCCTCCCCTCCAGGTTCCCCCCTCTTCTCCTCCCTCTCGAGGGGCCGCTCGATGTATTCCGAGCAGGGGAGGTCAAAAACACTGGCGCATATGCAAGAGCCAAACAAATCGCCTTTCTGATAGGGTTGGGTGACATGTGTCAACCCCTGTCAGCCAGGAACAAGGGAGGCAAAGTGCCCAGACAAAGGAGAGGGTGGGATGTCCCCACCCTGGCAAAGCCTGACCCACACGCGGGGGCTTTGTGCAGCAGATGCCGCCTCTCATTGTCCCCCCCCGGTCCCTCCCCAGCACCCCTGACAACAGCCACCGCCGCTGGCATCCCACCCCGACATCTGTTCAGCTTTATTGATGCTCTCCTGGAGGAATTCCCAGTGTAAACAGGGAATTCTCTACGGGAACCCCGCGTTGTAAAAGGGATGAGCTGCATAATGCAAAGATTTAACCACTATTTAAAGGTGTGACACTTGATTGAAAGTGACTGGGTTTTGTTTTTTTTTTTTCTTGTCCTCTCCCCCTCTCTCTCCCCAACCACCTTTAACTGCATTTGGCACAAACTGCCTGGGTTGGACCTTACTTTTATCTATCTATCTATCTATCTATCTATCTATCTATCTATCTATCTATCTATCTATCTATCTATCTATCTATCTATCTATCTATCTATCTATCTATCCATCCATCCATCCATCCATCCATCCATCCATCCATCTATCCGTCTATCTATCTATCTATCTATCTATCTATCTATCTATCTATCTATCTATCTATCTATCTATCTATCTATCTATCTATCTATCTATCTATCCATCTATCTATCCATCTATCTATCCATCTATCTATCTACCTATCGATTTGGGGGTTTGTTTGTTTGTTTGTTTTCATTTTTGGGAAGGATTTCTCCTCCTCCTCCTCCCCGTCCTTTTCCCCCTTCCTCCCTTCCATTCTTTTGTTTTCCTGGGGAGGAATTGTCGGGGTGAATGAAAACCAGGAAACGGAGCACACCAGAAGTTGGAGAATGAAGGGAAAAACCTGAAAAAAAAACCTGGAAAGGTGGGAGAGAAAAACCTGGTTTGGGTGAAGCAGACCTTGGTTGCTCCTACAAAAGCTGTCAGAGCCCACCTACTCCTAGGACTGACTTATGGCTTAGAGATCTTTGCGTCTCCTGAATTAGGGAGAATTCCTTCTGAGGGGGCTGGAAACTGGGACAGTACATCCAAAATAATGTCCTGAACCATAATACCTTTAAATTCACATCCTTTACGTTGGTGTTTTTAAGTGAGAATCCTGTCTGCTCCCCTTTCGTGCGCTGCTCCAGGCGGATTTGCTCCGTGGGCGCCCAGATCCGCTCCCGCGGAAAACATTCCGCCGAATTTTGGCACCAGAAGACCTGACCCAAAATCCGTAACAGCTGATGAGAATCAGCCCATTGATTTGAATTGGCTTTGGGGCAGGATATCAGCCGCTGACGTGGCCAAAACAGCGGGAGGACTGGGAATTGCCGCGTGTTCTTGTCACCCAGGGAGCGCCGGGGAGAGACCGGAGCTGGCGTTCTTTTGACTCCCTGATTTGTTTGAATAAATATGTGAAAATAAACGCGGATGCTCGAAGTGCAAACAGCAGGTTCTCTTGCTCAGCGGGACGAGCAAAAATGCAGGGGGAAGAAATCACGCCACGAAAGTCCCGTAGAATTGGAACAGCTAAAATTATCCTGGTATTGCTCTCCAAAGCCATTGTGTCTCGTGCTGGAGGTACAGCTGAGGTTCCCCGTGCCCAAACACACACTTATTTAAATTAACTATGGGTCTGGCCCATAAAGCCTCATTCTTTGTTCAAGTTCTGCCTGTACTTTTATTGGTTTAAGTAAACTCGGATGTAAGGCGTAAATATTTCTGTTATTGGATAATATACAGGTACAAGAACATCCACCCAAAAGCACAATAAGAGACACCAAACCTACAATGAAAATTACCCAAAAAGGAAATAAAATGTTATAAATGTATAAGTAACAGGAAGAAGGGCTACGTTATAGAGAAATCTCTGAAGTCTGAAAATGTGATACTTAAAATCAATTCACGGTTAGTCTGTGTTAGGCATGGAGAACACTCTGCAGTTATTTTAGTTCTTAGTGGGATCTAATCATCCAGGCTGGAGTTTTTATTAGGTTTATGGCATCACTGGGATGAATAAAGTAATCTCAGATTCGTAGCAGAAATGCACAGTCTGCATTGGTTTAGATTAATAAAAATTTCTGTGGTAGTTGTTACGAGGAAAGGTCTTATTGAAAGGAGAACGTGAAGTTTTATTGGCTTGTCTATGGGATTTCACAGTCAGTTGTGTATTTATCCTACAGTTCCACAGGATTGTTTAAAACATATTGCTAATCTGCCAATAACATCTCATTTTAACATATATTTACAGGATTTTAGAGGAGTTTGTTGTAGGGATCTCTGGGTGAATTTTGTTATCATCTTTTGGAGTTGTCTCTGAGAAGGGGAGTAAATATCTGAGTTTGATTTTTTTTTTTTTAGTCTTGTTCCTTGATGTTTTTGCTTTTAAAGAATCTCCCTCCCTCGAAGCCAATGGCCAACTGAGCATCTTTTTGTCCTGGTGGAGCTGATAGGAAACGTGTCCCTGCCCTTGGTGGGCCGGGGGGTGGAATGAGATGATCTTTAAGGTCCTTCCGACCCAAACCGCTCTGGGACTGTTCGAAATGAGAGGCCTCAGTGACCAGAGGGACCGTTCAGCGCCAGAACAAGTCATTTCTAACGCGAGAGGTGGAGCTCCCACCAAAGTCAGTGCAGTGGGACCAAGCCCTCAGAGGCTATTTTAAGACTAAGATCGTAGGAGAAGAAATGAGAGGCTCCAGATGAAGTTCCAGGGAGGTGGATTCCATTGTATTTGTAGGAGTGTCTCTAATTAGAACGTCTTGTTTCCCCCCCTCAAGTCTCTTTTCCCCCGGTAGTGAAAAAATAAGGAACACAAATCCCGGGGCGTCGGTGGACGGCCAAAGCCGTGGCCAAATCCCACTTTGTGCTTCCTGCAAAATTCCAACTGAGGCACAAAGAGAAGCTGCTACCGGAATTCTCCACAGCAGTCAGTCAAGAGCACATTTACAGTAGAAATCAGCTTCCCCTCGGAACAAACCACTCAAAGATTTGAGGGTGTAAACAAGGCTCTCGTAGGGTTTGTTTGAAGCACAAAGTTCCGTTAGAACGTGCTTCTTCAAAATGCTCTGAAGTGCAGCTTTTCTCCGCCGTTGGGCGTAAATATTTCGGGAAAATAGGTGTTTCCTAAAAAAAAAAGTTAGCGAACATTCTGTGCATTTGTCTTGATGTGAGAGGAGTGACAGGAATAATGTGTTTATGCCCTTAATACATGGATAAATGTCTGTGTCAGTATATAGTATCTCTAGGTGTATGTATGCATATTTGCACAAATATATTTGCATCCAGGTCAAATAACAGCTGTTATTATTAAATTCAGCTTTTATTAACAATTTGTTGATAGATTCAGGCACTATTTAAAAAAAAAAAAACAAACCAAAACAGCACAACAAACGAGGAGTCCACATCTGAGCTTTTTCCTAATCAGTTCACTCATTTTGCTAATATTCTAACGACTGTCAATTTACTTCAGTGGTGCCATTTGCAGAATTTTCCAATTAGCAGGAAACCTGTTCCACCTTCTCCCATAATTACGGGGGACTCGCTTCAGATCAGCTGTGGCCAGACAGCATATGATGTACTTGCCAAAATCTGTGCACTGCGGGGTTTTTTTTTTGTGTGTGTGTGTAATTTTTTTTTAACCTTTGCATGAGCTGGCACAGACTTTACATCTCTGTTGTAGGCAGGGAGCCCCCTCAGTAGTGGCATGTGTCAAAATACCCCAATAATTTCTGATAAACACACCACAGTGGAAACACAAATCCGAGTCTGCCCGTGCTTTGATGGCGGGTGATGGATGTTCTGCCATGAACCTCCGTGCACGGCTCTGAAAAATCAGGTAAATATTCAGGGACTGCTGCGCTCCACTCAGGTTGGCTGATTTTATTCAAGAAGCATCTGTTTGGTCACTTTTTATCACCTTTATCCTTCGGTGTCTGTGCCACACTGGGCCATGTTGTCCTGATACTCTCTGATATTTCACCAGCTGATCAAAAAGCAATCAGCCCCCCTTTATTTTTTTTTTTTAGAGCTGCTTAAGCAGCTGATACTGCAGCTCTAACAATGGAGCAGCAATAACTATTATTGTTACATGAAAGGAAAATATATTTAATAATAAGCTCATTGATTTTTAACAGCATCTCTGTGTTGCCTAATTGATGGGAAGTTGTATGTTTGTGTAGCCAACGGGGGTTATGAATTAAATATGGTCGTCATTCCTTGAGGGATGCATGTCAATGCAAGAAAGATGGAGGATCTACATTTCCCCCAAGCTAAACAATCCCCTTGTAAAAGACATAGGAAAGCCTGGAATGGGAGGAAGGGGGAAAAGGGAATAAAAAGCATCCATCACTGTTTATTAAGTGCTGCTACTTGAAGGTAAAAGGGGTATTGAACTGTTTTCAGATTGGAAGGAATGTAGCTAGACAAAACATTGATGGTGATATTAGGCTGGTGACAAATTTTATTCATTTGTCTACATTTATTACGGTAGCAATTTGAAATGATTTATGCCTCTTCCCCCTCCAAGCCTCTGCATACGGACACACACCAAAATTCAGTGTCTTCCAGTAACAAAATGACCTCTTCTGGTAACAGCCACAAAAACACGGGGCAAAGGAAATACTGGATCTTAAATTTGAGGCACTGAAGAGGCTGGTGATCAGCACTTGGAAAAAATTAGGCCCATCTGAACCTGTCTCAAAGTGGGTACTTGACACGGAATCACCGGGCACTTGTGCAAACCTTGCCCAGCCTGTGCTGAGCTCAGAGGGACGTGAGAAACGTTGGGGATGCTGACGACCACAGCAGCTTATTTTTGGGGGATTTTAAACCCAACTTCCTTAGGTCTTGAGCTGGAACTGTGAATTAAAGGGAAGTTCTGAGCTCCTGAGGCTCCTGATGATCAGTTGTAAGTGGAGGATGGTTCAGTGCTTGTGTGAGCAACCACCTCTTTCTCACCTACCTGTGTATAAAAACTTCTGTCACATGACTTAAACCCCCAAAAATGCTCTCACGTGCATCTGGTGGTGTTCCATGGTCAGGACTGCTCTGTAGAATGACACATTGCACCCTTTAGATGGCAATTCTCAGCCTCTGGTGAACGTGATGGTTGTTACGTGTCTCTTCTCAAGTTCCTTTCGCCCCAGTTTGGTCTCAGACTTGCCACGTTGTGGGATTGTTTGCTGCCTGCTGAGAAGTTCAGCTGGGCCAAAGAGGGCAAGGTTTGGAAGGTATTAGTGGGCAGTATCTCTTTGACCACAAGAATGCACATGGGAGGATAAAAGCAGGACACACTTTAAGAACCGAGGGCAGCTGGGTCATCCAAGTGGTGTTGAACTGTGCTGTGATGACTTTCAGGGTGTCCACAAAGCCTTGGCCTCCAGCTTTGCCAGACAGATTCCTACTACAAGATCTCTGAATCATAAATGTCGTTCTGATTCCTTCTGACTGCTGCTGTTTTATGGGCAGATCTGTTGTTTCCCTGTGATTAATGCGGGGGGAGGGATGCAGCACAGAGCAAAGTTTGGGGTGATCGTGTGTTTGCAGGGCCTGTGCAGATACCAGAGCTCATAAACTTGAGCTACAGTAGAATTTAAAGTCTTAATCATCAAAGAATTCCTCTTAATTTTCAATAAGCCTTCTTGAAATGGAGCTGGAGCGGTGGTGTTTGTCAGAGCTGGGTGTGTTCTTGTAAACAGCTACAGCAAAAACAATATTAACAACCACTGGGGATGCTCATTAGAGGGCAGCTTCACATCAAGGCTGCAACAGGCAGAGTTTGCAACATTTAGCCCAAAGTTTAGCCCAAGCAGGGAGTTCCCCACAGGATGCTGTAGGAAAAGGAAAGTCACCCTCCCGCCCCAAAAAGGAACTAAGTGCTCACGGTGGCTCTGACAAAGGAGGAGGGTTTATTAAACAGGAGAGTTACGTTTTTGTATCACATCTTACAGTCAGCTTCACTTCCCACTTCTGATTTCAGCTGCAGACTCGAACAAATGAGCTGTAAACGCTCCGAGATGGGAACAGTCATTGGTAAAACAAAACTTCTCTCGGATCTAAGCAGGTTTTGGAACCGATTTCCCCTCGTTGTCAGATCCTTAGAGGCTCGGGAAAGGCACTGCTCCGTCTCCTGCTTTTTTATAACATCTGGGACAGCGAGGCCCCGATCCCTCTTTAAAGGCTTTGGATGGTCTCTTAGCAAAAATGATTCCTGTCACGAAGAGGGGAAAGATGTCCACGAGTCCACAGGCGGAGCCTGGTGTCCGCAGTCAGGGAGAGCCAAACCAAACCGTGGCCGGGAACGGAGCGGGGAAAAGCCCTTTGGAAAAACAATTGCACCGTGTTCAAAGTTTTGCCCTTTTCTCCGCCCAGCTACAAGCGCTGCCAAGCGAAGCAGCGCCCCATTGTTTCTGCTCAGGTGCTCAGGAGTAGGAGCTTACCCGACAAGGAAAGAAAACGAGCAGGCTTTTATTTTATTAGAAAGAAACCCTCTGTTGTGTGTAAAAGACGCTTTTTCCCCCCCACCCCAATATTTTACTTGCTAATGGATAAGTACAAAGTAATTACGTAGGACAGATTAAATGGTTTCTAACGCCTCATTTCAAGAATTACAGTGAATGTTTTCCTGAGCTGTCCTCCAAATTGGGAGTCTAATTAAGCAACAAAAAATTCCGTTGGCATTCACTGAATTATTACAAAACTAGAATTTTAGACTGAAAGTGTTGACTAATATTTTTGGGTTTTTTTTTTTTTTTTTGGAAGGTGGAAAGAGAAAGGAGGAATAGATGAGGGAAAGATCTAATACTAGAGGAACTGATTAATCCTCTAAAAATCTCTAAGTGTCCTGGCAGAGATCAGAGTTTCTGCCTTGACATTCTTTGGTCTGATGATTCCTTATGAGTGTGATTAGTAGATTTAAACCCCAAGAGCTTCAGAGCTGTGGCACATCCCTGTAGCACTTACATTAAGATGTGCTAATCTTCTAAAGAGAGATGTAAGGTTTTTATTCCGGGTCCCCAAGAAAACATATTCTGCTGGAATTAATGGCTGTGAACTGTGTAAGACCACTTAACCTTAAATTTCTGTATTAAACTTAATATTTGGCTGCAAGATCTCACACATGAAATGTTACTGTAATTGTCCTCGGAAAACAATGATGCACAAATTCATATATGGATCTTTTAAGAAGCAAATGCTGGCAGTCAGTGCAAACCCAGCTCAGATGGATTTATTGGGTGCTATTTGACTTCATCTGAGCTGTAATTACACATTCATGCACCAAGAAACTTTGCAGAGTTGATTTTCCTGGTAGCAAAAAAAATACCTTTGGAAAACTCCTGGTCCTTTACGGAGCACTTTCTCCTCTCCTGCTGGCTCCTTATAAAAGATGGATTTTGGGCCCAGTGGACCATAACTCCTGTAAAATAGCTTTTCCATGGATATTTCAGCAGATACTTCTTAACAGCTCCAAAGAAGCCTTTACAAGGGATTACCTCATGATGTGGAGTCATTAAGATCTTTGTGCATGTTGGGGGAAGACAGTTGGGCCGTGGACAGGGGAGGGAATTTCCAGCAGCTGATTTCGTGGAGCAAGTCTTTACCTGCTTCAGATCATCATAACTCACCCATTTCTGGGTCTTTTTACAGAGCTGAGATATGGCTGCAAGGATTTAAAGAATCAGGGGGAAAAAACCCTCAAGAAACAGTAGAAATTTCAGTGATCACAAGGCTGTCACCGTGCTCAGTAACAGCAACGGGATTTAAAAGGTGACTTTTAAACATCAACTTAACAGAGCTACTGCAAACCTGAATATAGTCTTGCTTCCTCTTAAGCTTGCTTGACTTCAGTGAGGTTAAGGTTGATTTTTGGGAGGTTCAAATTAAAACAGAGTTTAACAATGGAGACAAAAATTAGGACAGTTGAAGGGTCAAGCTGAAAATTCCCAGTGATTTGAGTAGAGCCCAGGTACCCTCAGACTGGAAATTGCACTGGGAGTCTTGAAACCTTAAATCAAAACAACTTATCATAAAGTTAAGCAACAACTGCAACAACGAATTTTATTTGGGAGCTTCAGAAACCACCCTTGCTGTGAAACGGGCTTAGTGAGTGGGTCTGCAAAGTGGAGAAGTGGCAATAATTCCGTTTTTAATATTTTTTTGTGTATACAACTAAATGAAACCATATGAAGAAATGGAAGGTTTTGCAATGCCAGAGCTCACGATTGACTTCTCCTTGCAAGTCCTGTGCAGCGTGTGTCAAATCTTGCTCAGCAGTCTCTCCAGTCGCTTTGATGGGTGATGTTTTCCAGCAAGCTGCACTCCTTCCTTGCTCTAACCTGTCCTGACACTGCAGGGACCGACTCCCGATCCAGTGTCTCATCAGACAAGTTCTCTGTAACGACAGTGCGACTCCCATTAGCCTTGCTTGATGTCTATTTGCCAGGGCAGCTCCTCAATTATTTAAAACCTAAACATCTGGATTAAATAAATGAAAAAAACACTCAGCAAATGTTGCAGGCACTCAGAAACTTTTCTCCGGGAATTATGGCTGCTGTAGAGCTTGAGGAGGGGGGAAAAAAAGTAAAAATCTCGATTTGAAATTCCCTGCACGCATCAGCACAAGGGACCTGGGCAGGAAGTCCTGAAGCTGGGAACTGCCAAGAGACCTTTTTCAGTAGAGAGCACGTTGTGATGATGCATCTGGAATGGTACCTTGTTATTTAAAGCACCAAAACATGAGCATTTTCCAGTCAATAAGCCAGCTGCGAATCTGTGCTCTGTGTGGATGTGTGTGTGCCTGCAAGTTGGAGTGTATGAAACATGTATGTGTGCATGAAAATATGTTGGACATCTCCAAGAGTGAAGTGCATCAGATTTTCTCCCTGAGAAGCCTTTCGAAGTCAGTTAAATGTGGGTTTGGGTCCAGCTTTATCGCTGCCAGAACTCTTGACAGAGTCTCGTCTCTTGGCTTTTGCAAGAACTCCTTCAGCCTTGACTTCAGTCTGTCCCTCTGATCTCCACAAACTGGGGAAGAATGTGGTTGGAAACATCTGGAGCCCTCCCACGAGCTCCTCAGTCTGGCCCTAAAGCAGAGCACTGCACAAGTCTTGCCTAAAGGAGGTTAAACCCAAGCCCAAAGAGCCCCACGTGGGAATGACCCCCTGGGCTGGGCAGGGAGAGCTGTTGGTTCCACGGGGAATTTGTTCACCCCTGCCCTGAGTTGTGTGGTCAGAACCTGGGTGGGGGTGGAAAGTTTGGTCAGTCCCAAACTCCTCACGGTTTTCAGCCTCCTGGGATTCCCCTCGAGGACATGTAGAATCATGGAGTATCCTGAGCTGGAAGGGACCCACAAGGATCATCCAGCCAGCTCCTGGCCCTGCACAGACACCCTGATAATCCCACCCTGCCCCTGGGAGTGTTGTCCAAACCCTCCTGGAGCTCTGGCAGCCTTGGGGCCATGCCCAAACCCTGGGGAGCCTGGTCAGTGCCCAACCACCCTCTGGAGGAAGAACCTTTCCCTGAGATCCAACCTGACCCTGCCCTGACACAGCTCCAGCTGTTCCAGGGTCCTGTCCCTGCTCACAGAGAGCAGAGATGGAGCTGCCCCTCGGGAGGAGCTCCAGACCCTGGCGAGTCCCCCCTCAGTCTCCTCTTCTCCAGCTGAACAAGCCAAGTGCCCTCAGCCTCTCCGGGCCCTTCCCCATCTCTGTGTCCCTCCTTTGGACATTTTGCAGTCCAAAGCCGGGTCTGGACCTGCCACGGCAAGAGGCCCAGCAGTGGGATGTGTTTTGCACGGAGTGCTCTTTCACGGGGTGGAAGCTCAGGAGCTGCAATTCCCGAGCGTTAGCTCAGCGTCTCTCCCAGAAGCCCTGGGAACGCGTCTGGCTGTGGCCAGAGGGAAAGGCTGTGTGGCCGAACACAAAGCCCTACGGTAACTCCATGAACACGCACAGAAGGGGGGAAATCAAAGCTCCGGCCCTCCCCACAGAGCACTGATCTCCGCCCTGGAGGAGCAGCCCCCTCAGCAGATTTTGGGATGCCTTGGAGGAGGACACCACTACGCCCAGCTCTGAGCCCCTGACCCCAGGTGAACGGCAGGTTTTGCGTTGTCCAAAGCCCCGCGGGAACACGTGTTACACATACGCACTCCAACGAAACCAATCTCATGCTGCAGGGTGTAAATTGATCACTGGAAAGGTCGGGAAGCAATTTTCCCCTCCCGTTAGCATCACTGCGCAGCCAACTTGGGGTGCGTGAGCGTGAGGGAGAGGGATGGAGGGAAGAGAAGCAATTTCTCCCGTAGCATGAAGTATTTGCCAGAGGCAAAATAACTTGTGCAGCCCTGAGCTTACAGCAAAGTGATTGCCCAAGTGCTGGAATTTTACCTCGTGTTGGTTTCTGGGTGCCCAGTCTAAGACGCTTTAAAGGAGTGTGGCCTCGGTGATATTGAAAAAAAAAAAAAAAGAATATTTGGGTTGCTTTGGAGCTGAGACTTGGGCAAGTTACACCAAGTCTCTTGCATGAAACCTGTTCTGAGATGTCCTGGTCCTGCCCACAACCCTCTGCCCTTTCCCTACAGCCCCATATTAAGGTCCTGGAAAAAAATATATACAAAAAAAATACCAGCTGTGGGGTGTTTCTTCACTGATGTCTCACCCCCTGCAAATTAACACAGTTCATATTCCAAAATACTGATGCTTTTTTGGCCTCTGACACGCATATACTACATCAAAGGGGACTGAAAAGGTTAATTAAATTTGGAGGCCAGTACAGAGGGATGAACGAAATGTTTGCTGTGAAATATTTGCTTTAAATTTATTAATTTATTTACTGCACGTCAGGAATTTTCACGTTCCTCATAAATACAGGACGGTGCATGTCTGTCTAAAATATGAACTCTTTGGAAAATCAGTGGATTTTCGAGGATATATAGGAAAACGTAGGAAAAGGTGGGTTCCAGGGTTCAGAATTTTTGGTTTTTAAGGCAAAATTACCTCTCCCTGCACAGGCAAACCTTGACACACACACACAGAGCCTTTTTTCAGGAGTTGAAACAAGAAAAACCTGAAAATGATTTCAGCTGGGGCAGATTCCGTGGTCGAAGGACTGGGGAATGGTAGGAAGCCTTGGACACCAGAAATCTGAGAGATGTGGGTGCTGACATTTGGGTTTGGCCGTATGTGGCTGCAAAAAAAAAAAAAAAAATCTCATTCTGACAAAACTTGAAGAGCTTTAAAGAATTTCAGGGGCTTGCTCGTGTACCCAGCGCTGTGGCTCTGGAGATATGGATTCTATTTCTGCCTCAGCCATGTGACCTATATATATATCTTTGGGCCAATTCATCCATGGTTTGGGGAAAAAAAAAGAAAGAAAAAAAAAAAAGGTGCAGAAACGTGGAGGGAAAAAATACAGACTTAATCCTGATTTTTTTAAAATTTTTTTTTAGCTCATTAAATCTTTTCTGTTTGCTGAGCTCATTAAATCTTTTCTGTAACTAAGAAAAGGAGGTGGAGGAGACAGAAGGAGGTTTTCTGTTCATTTTGTTCCTCTTCCCCTTGCCTTGTCACCTGGGGATGTGTTCAGTGGCTAACAGGAAAACGACATATATATATACATACATAAAAAATATGTCTATAAATTTGTAACTCAGAATTGTTAGAGCCATTCCACGCCCAGAGTCCTTCAGTTCCACGGTCCTGTGGGGTTGCTGTGCTTTGGGAGTGGACAGGATTCCGAGTGTGAAATTCTTCTGTATCTTTGGTCTCAAGGTGATGCTTTTTATACTAAAGAGAGATCTTTGTAAGCACCCACAAGAACTTCTCCATTCTGAGGAGGTCTGTGATGAGCTAAAGCCCAGCAGGATGATTTCCAGTCTTCCTTGGGCCAAAAAGTTGTTGGGTTTGATTTTTATTTTAAGAAAGGTGCCATTTCCCATTGACCATCCAGCAGAAAACACTAGGACGAGGCTTGGTTGGCACCCAGGGCCAAAAACTTGTCCTGTTTAAGCTTTTACCTTTTCTATTTATGCAGAACCTGAGTCAATTTAAACGACATATTTATCTGAAGAAGGGCCCTTGTCCAAATTATATAAAAAAACCAGCAGAGACATCAGGCAGAAGTGTCTGATGAGGATGTTACGTGCATTTTTTTGTGGTAGACAAGCCACACTTGAAGGCTTGAAGTGGTTCAGCAATCTCCTGGCACAGGGATTAATTCTTTTCTTGCTTCCTTTGTTCGGGTTGAAGCGGGTCTTGCCGCAGATTTTGCTTACTCACGGCGGGAGCAAAGGGCCCGTGAGGTTGGTAGTGCTGAATTTGAGCACGAGTGAGGTGGAGACAAAACAAGGGCGTAGCAAGAGGGCTGAAATGACACATCCCAAAGTACAGAAAGGAGCAGAGCAAAGGAGGTTACGGGCACCGCCTGGGAGCGTTTGTAAATACGATACCCGTGTTATTGCAAAATGCCCCGTGATGTTTTGGATGCTCCTTCCCTCTTTCTCTGCGGGATTATGTTGGGGAGAGATGTCTTAGATCTTAGGGTTCTGGCGGCTTTATGCACGAGGGTTCTTTGTGCGCCGGGCACAGGCTCCCCACCCAACCCAGCACATTTCCAGGCCGCGTTGGCATGTGCCGTCCTCTTCAACATGAAAGCAAGGCCCTTCATTTTAATCATTGGAGAACGAATCCTGTGCTAATAGCACTTAATTGTCGCGCTAGAACCACCTCCTTGTGCTCTGGCAGCCGGAATGAAAGCAATTCCAAACACCATCAAAAGGAGCTTTATCCACACCCAGCGTGGCCAGGGCCAGGGGCTTGACAGACACCCGAGGGGTGACACCAGAACATCCCCCACTGCCACACACGGCCCCGTGAGCCCGCTCTGCCTCAGCCTGTGATCTTGGAAGGCCCAAAAGGAATAAAACAAACACAGAAAACCTCGCTCCGTGCCCCTGGAAAGGCAGCACTGACAGTCTCTGCGCCTCAAGCACACACCTATATTAATCCTGACTTTCTTGAAGCTCGCCCGCTAGTTTAAATTTGTATGCGACATCAAACATACCTTTTCACATATGTTCTTTCCAGATTTTTTTTAACAGTTACTTAGCAGTTTATAGAAGGAAGTGAATGATCTCATCAAGCTGCTTAGAAATTAAAAAAAAATCTGTGCTTATTAATTATGCAGGATTAGTCTAATTATAATTCAGCAAATTAATTAGCGACAGAAGGTGTTCTGAAACATTGGAGTACATTTGCATGTTAAATGGAGAGGCTAGTCTGTAATATATGTAAATTTATGCATGGCTTCATAGTTTAATTTAAAAATTTGCAGCTGCATATGGTATGGGAGCAGGTGAAAAGTCAGTTTTAGTTTAATGATGCTAACAAACATTGGATGCTGTCCTGTCTTAGGGAAGGAATGCACCCCGATCTGCCAATCCATAAATCTGTCATAGGAATATAATGTTACACCCGTGCTCCCATTCAAGGTCATCTGTGACTAGACCCAGAAGTACAATAGGTGCAGATCCGCCGACTGAACAGACCTCGGAGCAGGGAGGAGGCAAAATGTGCCTGGACCCGAGCGGCCGGGATGTAAATTCGCCTCTTTAGCAAATGGATGAGTGCGTTTATTCTCCACAAACCCGGTTTAGGGACGGGCAGAGCTCTCGCCTTCCCGAGCAGAGCTTTCAGCTGAGCGATATCCACTCTGGCAGGTGTAAAATAGGTGCCTAACCTTGGATCCGTCTCTCCCGTTCCCATCAGCGCAACTTTGCGATCTCCTGGAAGTTATTACCGAGCCGTGCATTAACTGCAGGGTCGGGAGTTTTCCCGGGCTGGCCGCTGCCATCTGGCAGCCACAGTAAAAACCAGCAGAGCCAGCAGCAGCGAAGAGGCCGGTGGGGTAACTGGTGCTCGCTGCTCAGCCTTGCACGGCTCCAGACACCGAGGGGCTCGGGGAGCGACGGGATGAGGGGATGGAGGGGTCCAAAGAGAAAGGAATCGTAGGTGGGGGGGGACAAAAAAAGAGTGCGGATCAGAGTCTGTGCTTATTTAACAGCCATCCGAGCCTTTCTGGGATCTGTAGCGTTTGCAAAGTAGATCTTGAGCTAAATTTGCCCCTGTGTAGGGCTGTGAGGGTGAAGGGGTAGCGAAGAATGACTGGATTTCCCCAGGACATCAGGGCATCCTCAGGCCTGTGTCTGTGTGACGCAGCCCGGCCCCAAACCCCTCTGTGTGCTGCTGGAAGTGTGAGGAAGGAGAATTTGGCCACGGCTTCAAAGTCCTGCTGAGGCAACGAGCTTTATGAAACCCTGGTCACTCTCAGAAAGAACCAGTTAAAATCCCAAACCCGGACTTGCAGGAATGGGGAGGTGGCTGTTGGCTGGAAGAGCAGCTCGAATCTGTGCCGTGGGGTAAGCCCCTGAATTTCCCTCTGCCTTGACTTCCCCATCACTGAGCTGCACAAAAGCCTTTCTTCCCTCCTGCCCTTTGTGCACCTTTTCTCCAGTAACCATTTCACGAGGTGGCTGTGCAGTGCTCGGCACAGTTGGAGCCCACAGATACTGTAATAAACCAGGGAATATTATCTGAGCGGCCCTTTCAACAGCCCGTCAGCCCAATCCTCTCCTCTGTTACCTCCCTGCCTATTGACTTTTGATTATGCCATGGCACCTGGGCCCGTGCCAAATGGCACGAATAATATGGATCTCACGGTATAAATAAGCTTTTAGCCATTGTCTTGCAAGTTACTGGAGAGTTTTGGTGTGGGAGGAAGGAGGAAAACCCAAAGGATCAGGGAAACTGCTCAGGTTGCAAAGAGCCCTCCAAAGACTTTTTGGAGAACAATTGCAATTGCAAACACGCTGTTAGTGTTGCGTTTCATTTTCAATTCGAACCCATAGAGTTCAATTATTATTTTCATTAATGGTGTCAGGTTTTCATCAGAGTGCACAAACAAGGAGGTTTTCCTTGGAGATTTTTTTTTTTTTCACCCTCTCCCCCCCCCCCACGCAATNNCCCCCAGTAAAGTTGGCCATGCCAAATAACTTCATCCAGCACCTAGAAAGGACTGTTTGCCTCCCCGGCACTGCACTCTGCCCCCAGCCCTTGTTTCTTCGAAATGGGAGCACCTTCCAAGGCAGAAGAAGCATTTATTTACCCGAGGAACGTGAGATGCAGTTTCTTGGGGGGTGTGTGCCCGGTGCCGCTCACAACGAGGGGAACACGACCTGCTGTAGAGAAGAGAGTTGTGCACAAGGTGGAAAACGTGCAGAATATAAATACCAAGTTCACTGACGTGTTTGGAGGTTGGGTGACACGTTGCAGGTTTGCATTCAGTTGCTATTCGTTTGAAAACCAAGCTTTTTTTTTAGAAAAAAACCCCCCACTAGATAGAGGGCAGAGAGAAATGTGATGTTCCAGGCTGAGGAGAAAGGGGATATTTGAGGTGGAATTGCTCTGTGCTTGAGGCACAAGGCTGGGAGTTGGGCATGACTCAAGTCCAGGCTTTGCTGTGGACTCCTGGTGCAATGTTCTTGCTTGACCCATCTGAAATACAAGATACTTTCATCCTGTGTCTTCTTTAACACATTATATGGAGTGTTGCTTACCCGAGTGTGATTAGGACCTCTTGGTGTGGCAAACAAATCATAATTAGGAGCAGTTTTAAGGTGGGTTCTGCCACCCTGTATACTCTTAAGGTTGATTTTTAAGGTAGTCTGCTCTCTTGGGCTCCCTCAGCTGATTCCCCAACCCCTTTTTTTGTTCCATTTTCACATCTATGTCTAGTGTAAGCTGGTCTGAGCTCAGTCTTGCAAGGGGCCAGAGGAAATCAGACACTGCTGATTGTCCTCTGCCTTCCCACAGCATTGTTCAGGTGGCATTTCAGAGGTCAGGTACATGAAAATAACATTCCCACATCAAAACTTAGACTTTAAACTGAAAATCTAAACTGGAGTGAGTGGCTGCAAGCGGAAGTGTGGAGCTGGAGAACAGTCTAAGCAGACTGAAGAAGTTACTTTGAATTAAGGCAAAAGGATTGAGAGGTGTTTCTGGTTTGTCCCATCAGGAAATGAGGAGGTTGCTGGGGGGAGGAATAACAGGCAGAACGTTAATCTGCCCTTTTTTTTTTGGTGTAACTGTCACAAATGAACACCCAACTCCTCTTCTCCTGGTCTGGGCTTGGGAATCTCATCTCACCTCACTCCTGCTCCCTCCTCCTCCTCCTCCACCAGTAAATCTCTGGCAAACTCAGAAAAGTCTCTTGACCTACATATGTTGGTTTTCACGTTTGTTAAACTGGGTTCACACTTTATGCACAGGAGTTTTGTGAAGATTAATTAGCTGCTGTTTGTGGAGTATCATATAAATACTCTGGCTTATTGTAATAACCTCACTCATTTCTTGCACAGTATAAGGTGTATGTTCATTTAAAGTGCCTTTGTGCAATCCCTGATCCCACACTGACTATAACTGCTGGAAAAGAGTGGGAAATTTTCTCATCAGCTCCCTAATAACACACACTGACATAATAGACCGAAATTACTCCAGAGATAAATATTCAGATTATAAAGAAGTCTTCTACTGTGATAGTCATTAAAATCAGGATGATGATATCAAATAAATGCAATTAATTGATTTTGAACAGTGACCTTCAAATCTGACCTAGTCCCTTTGAAAGGAACAAATTTGAAGTAAAGCCTCCTACTTTGTCATGTTGGGGCATTGGCTAGAGTCACTTGTCACACATCTCAGAGTTTGCAATGCCAAGACACAAAGAGGTGACTTGAGGGGAGGATGGGACACCCTGATCCCGAATTTCCCTGCTCTGATGGAGTTGGAGTCAGGCCCTCACTGTAATAATAACAGTTTTACTGTTCATAGTATATTTAAACTTAATATTGTTTAACTGGGACAAAGATACTCATAATAACAACTTCTGTTTTTCTTCTTTTACTCCCTTTGTGACTTTTTTGGAAGCACTGAGTTATTTCAGCAGAATGGCACCATATCTTTATATTTCCATTGGATTTTGGCATCACAGGATTTGCTGATAAGCATAATCATAATTATTTAGATGATAGGCACGTTCTCATGCCAAAAAACGACTGAGGCCACGAAACCAAATTCCACAGTAACCTAAACAAGCCAGAATCATCTCAGCATCTGCTTTACAAGGGATATTTTGGAAGTGCATCCAGAGGCTGCTCACAAGACACAAGCAGCGCTGCACCTCTTGATTCTGTACCTGTATTTTAAGGAGGCACAGAGGGTGGGTGGGAAGGTTAGTGAAGATGCAGAACCAGGAGTCAGGAGATCCTCCCAATCCCAGCTCAGTGACGGGATGCGGAGCAGCTCCCTCCCAGTTTCCAGGCCCTGGGATCTTGGCCCGAGCGATGGTGTGTGGCAGCACCTCTGCAGAGGGGTTTTCTGGGGCAGAATCAAGTGGAATCCCCCAGAACGGCACAACGTGAAAACACAAAGCACATCACCTGCTCCTGAGGGCCCACATGGTGACACTCGCCCGCCCCAGGTCTTGGGGCAGGGGGTTAAAAATTTACTAATGGGGTTTTCTTTTTAAACTACGACCTCTTGCTGCACGTGGGGCTGTGCTTTGGGGCTCCTGCTGAAGCCGCCGGGAAGATTTTCCTGACTCCAGCGGGATTTGGTTAAGGTCAGTTTGACTCTTCTCAGTCATGAGCAGGATGATGGACAAACACCCAGAGAGATGGAGATGGATAAATACCCTCAGGATAATGGATAAACACCCAGAGAGATGGAGATGGATAAACACCCTCAGGGGTGTGGGGCAGACGTTCTGGTTGCCTCGGGTAGGGACAGAACCTGATAATATGGCACACACAGGGACTGTGGGGCAACAACTGCTGGATTGGTGCAAGACCTGACTTTTAGTTTGCCCCCATCCTTTCTCGCTGTGCATGGACAACCTCTCAGCTCTGTTACGGATGGAATGGGCATTCCCAATCTGTTTCCCCACCAGGTCAGGCAGCACTGCTCGTGGTGTTGCTAAAAAGCAGCTGAGGCAACGCAGCTGTCTTTGTCCTGAAGTGAAAAAGGGGCACTTCAATGATTCATCAGCTGGGTGGTGACTCCCAGTAGGAGGAGCAGCAACTTTTAAAATAGCTCCCTCTAAATCCGAACAGAGGGAGGCAAATTTAAGGTGGCAATTTTGGAGGTGCAGGTGCATCAGTCTGAACCCAGTGAGGTCAATTGTGTGAGAGAGAGACAACAGGAAAAGGAAAAGTCTATAGTTATATCTTCAAAGATTTTATGTTTCTGCATTAAGTCAAGCAGGTTTTCTGTGGCAATGCCAGAGTTTTTAGTGGTAGTTGATCGAAAGTGTTTGTTTGCCCCCAGCACCCCGAAATGCTGATCTATGAGAGGAAGGGACACGCTCCCTCTGCTTGGCTGGAGTCAGAGTTACCTGCTAAACTCAGACCTAAAGCTGGCCTTAGCAAGACCGAAGCCTGGCTAAGAAACATGACAATAAGCTAATTTTTTGTAATTCCTTCTTTTTTCAATAATTTTCTGGATGTACATATATATAGGTTAAGGCCAAAAACTGGCTAAAGGTTCTCATTTAAAAAAATTAATAAAGCCTTTCTGCAATTCTCCTGTTACCCCTAAATCAGCTTCATTTAGTGCTAAACCTTCCCTCCTCTTTGCTCCCCCCAAGTCATTTTTATTCTAATGCTGCAATAAATATTAATGCCTTTCCCAGATGCAACCACTTAAAAAGTATATATATGTAGATATAACAACCTACCAAATACTTCATGCAGATGCCCAGTTGCAGCTAAAATTTGACTGGAGGAGCCCTGAGAGGAGAAAAAGAGAGATGTGGTTGAACTGCAGAAAAGATAACTTTTTTTATGTGTGCATCTAAATGAAATTAAATCTAAATTTGGGGTGATGGGAGGAAAAACCATCCTAGTGCAGCATATTCAGCGAGCTCTGAAGAAACTAGAAGTGCCTTAGCAATAAATATGAATTCTGCCACAGTGTTTAAGCACTGAAGTCAAAGCCAGCGCTTCCAGAAGGGAGAGGAGGCAGTTTTGTGGCATCTGAAAGGGGCAAAATTTTCAGCAGTTGAGCTGCTCATCAATCCCCGAAAGTCAGAACCTCCGGGTTATCCCAGGTGGGATCCCTGCTGGACAAAAATCCTGGTTCAAGAGCCCAGAGCTGCGTGGGTTTGGATGTGTTTGTGGCAGAGCAGTCAGCGGTGCAGTAGCACGGGGAGGGTTTTCTTTTCTGTGTGTTTTTAATGGACAATACACCCCTGGGTCGGAATCAGCCCACATTTCATTCAAAATCCACCTTAACTGTCACACACACATTGTTAGTTTATGTTTGATGAGGATCTAAACCTTAACTTTCTGGGGACATTTAGCAAAAAAAATACGATTTTAGTTCATTGTGCTGCAGAGTTTGCTCACGGATACTGTTAAGTGTACATTTAGAATTTTGTTTCTCTGTACCTGCCTTTTTAGGGGTTACATTTAGAGCTTTTGCCCCTCTGTGCCTGCCCTTTCGGGGTTTGTGTCACACACAGCCCCGCAGGATCTTTGCTCTTCCCAAACTCAGCCCGGCTCACACAGCGACTTCTCTCCCAGACACTTTTCTTTGCTCCTTTTCTTCATTTTCAGTCCTGCAGCTGATCGTTTTTCTCATCTCGAGGAGTGGGATGCAAAGCAACTAAAAAAAAAAAATAAAAAAAAAGGAAACTGGCCATTTTCCCAATTGATTTGTTTTATTTTTTCCCTGGAAGTGACAACTCGTGGATTTTTGTTTGCAGTTTTCCCGCAGGATAATCAGCCAGCGGCTCGCTGATTTTCCTGTAAAAGTTACTTTAGTGTACAGTTTGGTTCCACTCTGCGGTTTTCCCTTCCACAGGAACGTCTCAGGGACACGTTTGTCTTATCTGCAAATAATTTTTTGATATCTGTGAGAAGAGGGGGGAGATAAAAAGGAGTGTTTGTGAGCAACATTTCTGCCTCGAACCCTCCTGTGAGCCTCGGAGCTCACGCCGGAGTGCAGAGGGTTTTTCCTTTGGAAAACATTCTCATGGATAAAATCTCACTTACCCAATCGCTCCAAGAAAAGAGGTCCCAAATCATTCAAATGAAAGGGGTCACAGGTTTCAGCACAAGGAGTCAGTAGGACTTATTTGAGGGGGTGCATTCACTCGGCGCTGCTCCCCAGGAATGAAGTTCCGTGGGATTTTTAGTTTGGAACGCAGGGAGCCGAGCAGGATCTGCTGGCAGGATTTCCCCCCCCCCGAGAGCTGGGCACTGGCACCTCTTTCCTGCTGAACCTGCCCAGGCGAAAGGGAGATGCCAGCGGGACCCCCAGGCTGGGCCACGGAAAAACCCCAGAGCTCTTGAAATCGGGAAGGAGAAGGAACAACGGGAGGAAACAACAGCCTCCAAAATGCTCTCCCAGAGACGAGAAACACTCTTTAAACCCCTGATACGTTTGTGAGACATTTAAGAGTTGGGGG
>VZRE01009935.1:71101-130399 GCA_013396775.1 Cephalopterus ornatus
GGGCGGGGAAAGGAACATTTCAATTAAAAAATCTCGCTCTCGGGGTCGTATTTTGTGGCAGTTCTGTATGAGGTTTTTCTGGAGGTTCAGTTGCCGCGAGGTTTTCCGAAGGGTTTTGTTTGTTCCCCCCAACACACGAACGGATCCGATCCTTGGCTATTTCCCTGCCTTTTGGGGCAGACGGGGCAGAAACACCCCGGTGCAAGGGCAAGTGGCACCAACAAGGGAGAGCGGATTTTTCTGCCTTATTGTCTCGGGGTAGGACCATTTGGGTGGGTGCTGTTGGTAAACCCGGGAAATATCCATCTTTCTCCTTTAAAGTTCTAATTCAAGGCATGAATGTGTGAGTTCTGAAGGGACTTAGGGACTGCGGTAAAAAATCGTTGTCATAGTAACAGAAAGGGAAATAGGCCTGGCTCACCTGGGACTTTAACTTACTGCAAAAGCTGATTTTTTTTTTATTTTTTTTTTTTTTAAGGAAAGCACTCGGCAAGAGAAATAAATAAATAACTTGTCCTTTGTATTCGAAATCAATTCTTCAACTATTTATTTCTTTCTTATAGCCGAGGTGTTTTTTTTTTTTTCCCCCTCCTAAAGCCATCTTTGATTTATTTTTGTAATTACAATTGTTGTGGTTAAACGTATTTTGCGCAATAAACAGAAATGAAAAGAATCACAGGGAATATTTTTGCTTGTGACAGAGGATGCCAAAAAAATTTCTTGCTTGTGTCTGAATTTTGAAGAGGGGCTCGTTTTGCTTTTAATCCAAAAACTACGGGTTTTCATGTCGTTTCTTTATTTAGGAGATTCACAGATTTAATCAGATTAACCAAATAAAGGGATGAATCCTCTCCTCCCTGGACTTGACATAAAATTTGGGGGAAAAGCTGAGAGAAAAATTACTGCTTAGTATTTCCAAACTCCAAAATCTCTTATGTATAGCATTGGGTAAGGCACCCAAGAACGCTGAAGAGGTTCAACTTGACGAGCTGAACTCTCCAGAGCATTAAAACACGTTAAAAAAAAAAAAGGGAGGGTGTGACAGGGCAAAAATAATTGGCACAAGAAGTTTGCCCGACGTTAATGGGTTTATCTGCTCGGGCAGCGAGAGCTGTCATGTGTCGCTTGGGGTTGTGTCCTCCTTATCCTCCCTCGAAAAATCTCAGTGAGATTATAATCTGGGTATTTTACTGCTTCTCTGCTCTAGTCACTGGAATCTTCACAACAAAAAATGTCGGCGTGAGGAAACCTCCTCAGATTCCTCTCCTGGTTTCTGCTTTTTAATACACCGGAGTCCTTTCGAGGCTCATCTGCTGCAGTTGCCCTGTTGGTTTTTGTCATTCCCACAATACCGTTATCCCCCTGTATTGTTTCACGGGAAAAATCCCTTTAGACAGCAAAAGAAAGACCTTGCATGCGAGGGAGAGATAAAGGAAGGGGCTAAAATTGCGTGGTCAAACCTGCAGCGGGGGGGTGTAAATCAGGGCAGTTGTGTTCACTTGCACCAGAGTGGATTTCAGGCACATTGGTTGCACTCTACCTGATTCCTTTTTAAACTTCTGCCCGTTAAGATTTGGGTTTATTCGTTTGGTTTCTCTTTTGGTAAGCTCTTAGCATCCTATAAAATACACCGTCATTTAAATCACTGCGTAAACCACCGGCATAATGTGCTTTAAAACAGAATACAACAGCACCTTTTCCTGTGGGTAACAGAAGTGATGTGGTTCTTTATCTTTCCAGATTCTTCTTAAAATTTTTTCTCAAGTGCAATCAGAATTGCTTGAAAACAGCAGGAAACCCAAGAGACATGAGGCGGTTCCAGGTAAGTCTTATAAGGCTCAGCATTAACCTGTCTGCTCCTTTTCCTCCTCTCCTTTCACCCCCCCTCCTCTCTCCTACACTGCTCATAATAAATATGATGACAGCATCTATAGCAGGTAGTGTTCAAGTTTTTCTCCATTTGTTGTGTTTAAACCTTTTCCCCCTTTTCTTTCTTTATTTTATTTTATTTTTTTTTTTTTTATTCCCCCCCTCTTTTTCCACTCAGAATCCCCCAGGGGGAGTGAGGCACTGTACCAACCAGCGGTGGATATTTGATTTGACACCCTCGGGCAAAGCTCTCTCGCATCCAGCTGCCCACAGCAGGGATCGTGTTTGTGATACTTAGAAGCCTCCGAATTTTTCAAAGTAGCTCTGTTACGTGCTACACAAGCAACCTCCTCATTTCCCCCCACTCCCTACCTCTTTCCAACCTTTTTTTTTTCCCAGCCTGTTAACACTCTCATCCCCTCCCTTCCAGCTTTTTTTTTTTTTTTAAAAAAAAAAAAAAGAAACAAACCAAACCAAACAAACCCAAGGAGCCAAAATAGCGATGGTCACTTTAAGATCTCACACAGCAAAGCAACAAGCCCCGTGGGACCATGACCCAGCTGCTTTGCAGTGAAATCTGCCACTGGTTTCATCATCCCCGTGGCTGATGTATTGTGAATTCCAGCTCATAAAAACGCAGGAGGAGGTGAAGTGTGGCAGTGGTGAGGAGGGAGAGGCGCACTCGCGGGCTCCCAGCCTTCAGAGCCCGAGCTTTGGGCTTTAATAAATAAGTCTTTCACCTGTAGCTTAGCCCTTATGAAAATGTAAAGGGGATGGTGCAGCCTTTCCCTCCCTGGATGTGCTGGCAGGTGGGAAGGGACGTGGCTGAGAAAAGTGGTGCTGGAATGAACTGTGGTGGAAGGAGAGCGAGGGACCATGGGGATGAAAATCTGGTGGTTGGACTGTGCCCCAAATTTACTGTGTGACCTTCACTGAGCCGTTTTCCCTTTCTGTTATTATACACATAAAGCCATTTCCCCTTTCACCTAGTATAAATATACAAATATAATATTCATTGCTCACCTCGGTAAAACTTCGTGGTCAAATCCATTTGAAAATCCTGAACGGAAAATCTGAAAGTCGAAATCCGCGGGACAAAATTGTCCTTTGTCATGCGAGAGCCTTCAAAAATCCACCGCTGGAAACCAGGACTGTCCTTGTGAACGCTGCTTGTTCTCATTATTACTGTGTCTTCCCTGTGTCACATCCCCGCTACAAATTGGATTTTATCTCATCGAGGGATGTGTGGTTTCCTTGTAGACCCACAAGGCTTTGACAAGGGAAGGTGACATCTCTAGGTCTGGCAACTCATGTTTCATTGCTTCGTGTTTCGTGTTCCCTCGCATCAGCTTCCTCATTTATAAATGAAGTTCAAGCTCCACAGGAGTTGACAGAGATGCTTAAAACTTTCCACCAAAACACGTTTTCGTAGACAAGCGATTTTTACATTTTATTTTCAAGTTTTACTAGTGATGAAAAATTCACAGGAGGTAAATTTTTACTGAAAAAAAAAAAAAAAGAGTTCGACTTTTAAGAGGAATCCTGCAAAAAAAGAGCTCAAAAAATTAAAGAAATGTCGGCCAAAAAAAAAACCAAAAGTGTAACTCATTTTTTTTTTTTGTTTGGAGCAGGAAGAAATTTAAAGAAAAATTCCTGACCAACTTAATTTTTTTCACTTGTAGTTTAAAGAGTCTGCAGTGACTTCTTCATTCTGTGTTTTTTAGAGATGATAAGACAGGAGGAAAAAAAAAGAGGTGCTCATTGTTAGGAAATTTATACTGATTTTTTATTTCAAGTGGCAGTTTCCAGAAAGAAGAAAAACACCAATTAGTTTTCATCTGCCAAGAATGCAAAAAAAAAAAAAAAAAAATCTGGAGAGCAAAGGAAAACCCATTTTACAGCATGTAAACAGATCTTGTTGGCTCTTGGAGCTGATCGTGGAATGGCGTGAAACCTAAATACAGGCTCTTTTTTGGGGGGGTTTTGTTCTGAGTTTGTAAAAAATCGTGCACAAGGGTCTCCTGAGCAGCGCCTGGGGACTGGAGGCACTGCCATATTACACAGAATATTGGCTGCAACAGCCAAAAATAGAAATTCTGGGTCCAAACGCACCTGGACTCCGGAGAAATTCAGCTCCGATTTCAAGCTCGTGCTGGCTACTCCCAAACCCCCCTCAGATTGAATCCCAGATTTCTGTCAGGTGCCGAACCGCGGGAGTTTGGATCCGATTTTTCGGGGGGGCGGGGGGCAGGAATCTGTAGCATCAGCCTTGTTCTGTGTGTCGCCTCTGCGCCTCCACACCCAAAGGCAGATGTAGCAGGGCCTCAGATTCCCAGGGAAAACACGAAGCTGAGCTGGGTCCTGCAGCATCCCCCGGATGGGGACGGAATTCCTCCGTTCCCCAGCACATCCACCTGGCTCTGCCCGTGCCGGAGGGAGCCTGGCCTCGCTCCTGAGCTCCGTACCAAAATCAGTGCTTCGGTGGAGAGGAAAAGGAGCTGGGACAGACTCTTCCTCTGGGTTTTCTGCCTCGGAACGAGCCAAGGCGGGAAGAGCTGAGCCGAGCGGAACCCCACGGTCCCGTTTTTCAGGGATAACTCCAACTAACTCCTCCTGCACTTCCAGCCCCCAGGAGTTCATCCCCTCGGGGTCTCAGTGTGACAGTTGGGCTCAGACCCCCAAATTAATGGAGATCAGGTGAAACCACCGAGTTTGGTTCCCTTCCTTTCAAAACCGAGGATGTTGACGGGGCCGGTTTCTTGCAGGGTTACAAAAACGAACCCTCTGAGCCAAGCTGCAAAATTCCTGAGGTTTTTGAGTGAGAGCAGGACCTTCATCCGGGCCTGTTCAGAGCCGGACACGGGCCTTGATGATGAGCTTTGTTCTGGGCTGCAGAGGTCAGTGTGGATAAAAAAGAAAAAAAAAAAAAAGACACAAAAAAGTGGTTTGGTTGCTAAAATTCGACACTTTGGGAATAGCAGAGCCCTGTGTTCCAAGGGAAATTAGCCGTGATGAACAGTAAAGACAATAAGCAAAGACAGACTGTTTTCTGTCTGCCTCCTCGTTTCTAAGGATAGAAGGATGATTTCCCTGAATATGCCCAAATTTAAGAGTGTGGTTGAATGCTCCAGTGTCTTCTGGACCATTCTTTTTTTTATTTTTAACTGATTTTTTTTTTAAAAATTGTTGTGTTTTCAGCTTTTAAATTTTGGCAAATGCTTTTTTTTTTTTTTTTTTTCTCCTGCTGCTTGTCANTTTTTTTTTTTGTCCTGCTGCTTGTCAAACGCGGTCTGTCGTCAACCCTGGAAGTCAGAAGTGGGGGAAAAAAAGAAAGATTATTTTCAAGCGTTAAGGGCCTGTTTGCACACCAATTTCCATTTTAATCGTTAAGATTTACATCAGGCAAAGTCACTAATGTGCAGAATTGTTTGTTAGGTTTGAAAGGACAGTTGTTTCCCAACCAGCACAGGAACGTGTGAGGGAGTAAAAGCAGGGTCAGAAAGCACAGGGCAGTAGGTGCTTGATTCATGTTATGACTTCATTCATTATTTTTCAGTCTTGGGCCATATCTAAAACCTCCACTGTTTCTTCCCGATAAATTACTTGTGCAGCTGTTATCATTAAGGCCCTCCTTTTCCAGGCTTTTCCATGCACTTCACTTTCCTTCTACAAACAGACTTTTGCAGCGATGCTCATCCGAGGATGTTTTAATTCCTACCCGTGATCCCCTGCAGAACCAGATATTTTCATTTTCAGTGGAGTTGTGCTCGTCAGATCTCCAGGAGACACCAAGATACTATTTTTCTTTTTTTTTTAATGATTATTAAACCAAGCAGAAGAGAGACTCCTTTCTTCAAAGTTCTCCTTTAAATTACTACTCAAACCTGGAGCCGAAAAGGCCTCCCCAAAACCCTTTATTTTTTTGCTCTTTGGAGCTCGAATGAAAGCCCCAAAACTCAGGCTTTGTTGTTGAGACACAAAAATATGAATAAGAGACATGGAAATAAGTTGCTGTACAATGCATCCTATTGAGTTCTTCCAGCATGGAAGAATGGTTACTCATGGCTGGAAAAGTGTCAAGTTAATGCTTCTGATTAGAGATGGGTGTGAAGCTGCACAGTTTGGGCTTGGTTTGGCTCATCCCCAATTTTCCAAGGCCCCGGGATCCGGTCTCTGAGCCCGGCCCAAGCCTCACTTCTAGAGACATTAGAAGACCTCGACATTTTATGGCATCGTTGCAAAACATTCAGCTAAATTAAATGTTAGGTTTCACTTGTATCACAGTCATTTAGGGGAAAAAAAAAAAAAGAAAGGGGGAGTGGGGAGAAAAAGGGGAGGAAAGGTTACTTTAACACTGCGATTGTGAATTTAATACAGCTCCAGATGCCTGAAGAGGTTTTTTTTTTTTGAGTATAATTCTTTAGTTTGGAGAGCAACACCAGCTGCTTTGTGATCACGTTAACTACTTGAAATTTTGCTTTGATATGAAGTAGGGCTTCAAAGATACAATGAAAATCTCTTACCTTTCTTTTTTTTTTCTTTTTTAACCAAATACAAATATTTTTCTACTGCTGAAAAACATGTTTTACCTCAGAAGTGAAGGAATGTGTGATCATTATTTTAGTGGGTTTTTTCCCCCTGTAGTAAAATAATTTTATTGTGACTCACTTACTGCTTCAATGTCAGTGAGTAAAGAAGGGAAAGGGAATCTTTCTAGAACTAAGGAATATTTCCATGGTTATTTTCATGGCATGGCTGCCCAAAACCCACAGAAATCGAGTAACATGTCCTCGTGAATTTAGCTGAAGCAAATATTATTATTTACCAATTAGAATATTTCCAAATAAAACCCCTTAGTGGGAAAAACGGGGACAAAAAGCATATCCTAAAATCACCTATTCAAACCTAGTGCTGACTATCTGAGTCCAGCTACTCTGCAAATCCGAATTTACACAGGCAAATTCACTCAGTGCTGTATTCTCAGGGAAGGATTCTCCCAGGAATGGAATTTTTAAGGAAAAAAAAAAAGAAATATAAAGCTGATGTTCCCCATTTAATGAGGGTTCCTCCTGGAGAACTCGATTGGAGCCCGATGGCACTTCATGGTAAGGACCAGTGTGTGATGGGGGGCAGTGATTCTGTCGAATTAAGATGAGGCACTTGAGCTAAAACGCTTCAGCTGAGCCCTGGGGATCACACACCCGGCCCCTGTTGAGTGGGAATTCTGCCTCCTCCAGTGACACTGGGATTAAACAGACCCTGGCCCGAGGAGGCAGAACATCGGTGCCAACACTGGTCAGCTCTGAACCAACGTGCTTTTGTAGCAACAAAAAGAGAAAGGTCAGTGATTGCCCTCTGTTTTCAGCAGAAAACATGACATGGAATGTCTCCTGGCAGGTACCCCCCGCCTCTGGATGCTCCAAGGGGGGGAAGAGAAAGGAAAAATAACAAGGTGTATCCCTGGGGAGGTTTCCTTCCTGACCTCCGAGTGGTTGGATCAGTTCATCATCAGGCACGTGAGCAGAGCTGGCTGGGGCTGGGAATTCACCCAGCTCTGCTCTGCCACAAAGCACTGAGGGCTCTGTGTCATCCAGGGGGGGTGGAAGATGATTAAGAGGGGTGGGGTGAGGCTGGGAGAAAGGAATGTGGGCTGTAAGAAACAAAAAGGGGCAGAAAGAATAAAACATAACTGGTCTGAGTCAAAATCCCTTTCGGACTGATGGGGAAGGAATGTGCCAGAGACCCAAGATTTGGGTATGGATAGGGATCACTGAGCTGTTAGAGGTGGACTGAATCATCATGGGAGAGTAATTTCCCAGGTCTAGATTCCAAAATACATACAGCTGGTACCAGCAGAGCCTGGGCTGGGTGGCAGGATTCTTCATCGAGGGGGTGACTGACCCAGCAAAAGGTGCTGTTATTTTAGATCCTGTGTGAGGAAGGGAAGGACTGACCCAACTGCAAGAGAAAAAGCTCTCAAGGGGCTAAATTTGCTCAGAGCTGCAGCCCAAATAGCCATTGGGACAGCGAGTTCCCAGAGCTGCGCCTCGTCCACTGAAAACAAACCACGGAGGAGATCCGCTGTGTCTCATCCTGCCAGTAGAAAGGAGGGTGCATTTGTACCACTGTAGCCCACTGATTCCTTGTTGGATCCAATATCCTGGCGTAACTACAGGAAAAGAGAATAAAGTGCCATCGGAAGAGCTGCAGGAACGGTCCCTCAGGTGAGAGGGGCTGCACAAGAGCTTGGCTCCAACCCTTCAGTGACACGCACTGAGAAGGGATGTGGCTGCTGTCTGAAAAGGTCCTCAGCTAGGTCAGGATGGGAAAGAAGAATTTTGAAGCTAGTGTTAAATATAAGGTGACCAGGATTGAGTTTAGGCTGTAAACCACGAATTCCCCAAGCACCAGGACAAGGAGGCTTTAAAACAAGAGGAGTGTCAAAGGCAAAAGCTCAAAATGGCTGAAAATGATTTTATAAAAGCAGCTCCATGATTTAGGTGCCTGTAACAGCAGGAGACAAGACGTCAGTGACCCAGGATCTGTCCCCTAGCCCTGTGTCCCGGGAATTCTGGAGACCCCATCCTGCAATGAAGGCCCTGTGCACACTTCGTTCTGTTGGCAGCAGGCTCAGGGGTCTCAGGGAGGATTTCCCAAAGAGTTCAATGGGAGTTTTGAGCAGAGAGAGGCTCTGCTGGCATTTTCCACATTGTCTATCCTATTCCTAACCCAACTATGAAGCAAACACATCATATCCAGGCTCTACTCCTGAATTACTCCCTCAACCAAAAAGCCTGCTGACATCAATGGCAGCCTTGTCCAAGTGCAGGCAGCAGGATGAGGCCTGACATCTTTCCTTCCACTCAGCTGGAAAATAATAATAATAATAATAATAACGATGATAATTTTTTTAATCCTCATAGTGACGTGTTTTTTCTTTTTTTTTTTTTTTTAAAAAAAGTTAAAATAACATGGTGCTGTGACTAGAGAGTTATAAGGGAAAGTGCATCAGGAATGTAATATTGTTTCCAGATGTACAGTGTCATAAAGAATTTTTTCCACACTTGGAATGGTAACAGGAATTTTTTGAGAGAGATCATTTACACAGTGATGAGATATGTTACATGTAAGTAAATGCCTGTATGCCTGGAATGTTTGTACCATATGTCTAAATAGGTGCCTGTGACTGATACAGCTTTAAAATACATGGGGATGTGTATTTATTTGCATACCTGGGATTTGAAGAGGAGCACACATTAGAATATAGAAATACTGCTACAGTGTATGGGTGGGGGAGGGAAATTTGCAGTACCCAGGTGAGGGTTCGTAAGGAAATCCAACACTTGGAGCTGTGCAGGGAGGTGAAGGAGGGGCAGTGCAGCTCAGAGAGCCCGGGTTTAATGTGCTAAAGGCAGTTTGTCTGCATGTCACGGGAGGTGAACCCTCCCCGTGGGTTCTGAGCAGGGATTGCGTTACACAAACCCACCTGGGAGACACAATAACGTGGAGATACGGCCCAGGCATTCCTCCAGGACTGCCGGGGAATCGCTGCGTTGGGTCTGCGGCCTCACAGCCGAGAGCAAGACCCTGCAGGTTGGCAGAGAGAACCTGAGGATGCTGAAAACACACGGAGAGCCCTGCAGGTCCCTCGGTGCTCCTGGAGATGGGACCTATGTTTGGAAGGACAAAGGAGCAGCACGTTGCCCTCTCTACTTCTTGTTTGCTTGTCCTCTGAAACTCCAGCAGAGGTGTTTGATCCAGGCGGCACAAAATCTTCGGTCTTCATGCTGTCTGTGTCCAAATCTGGCTACAATGACCAGAATCCATATTTTTTTGCTCTCAGATCATTCCCTTAACCACTGATTTTAGGGCAAAGACCATCAACTGACTAGGCAAAGACACCAAATTACCATACACAGGCAGTGGTGCCACCAGATCAGGAAAAGGAAAACACACCAGAGCCATTTGCCGTAGGCAAAAGTGAGAATTTAAATCTCCAGGGAAGTTTGCACATCACCTTTCATCGGCACTAAATACAGGGACCTTAAAACAAGAGGCTTGGACTGTTTTACGACGTTGGGAGAACAAGTGTTATTGATAAATACGTATTCAGAAGGGCATTGGCAAAAATGCATAGAAATGGTTAACAAGGTAATGGTAAGAAACGTTGACCTTGATTTGTTTAGCTAAGATGTAAAGATTTTTGAAGGTCAAAGGTGTTCTTGTGTAGTGTTTTGGAGTCTAACTGTGTCTGACCCTCTAACATTAAGCTGCTGTGGCCTGCAGTTTTGAAGAGTGAAGCAAACCAGGGGGAAAGAGGGAAGGGGGAGAGAACAGGAAATGGAGTGAGGTGTTTCAGGAAGTTGTCAGGAGTTGACTGATTGATTCCAGATGGAAGGGGTCACCCTTCATGACCCAGGAAATACTCACTGGGGGAAAGCAGTTGGCTTGTGAGAGGGAAGGGCCTGGGAGTTAGAGACCATAGTGGAATGCACATTCCTCTTCCTTTTATCCATAAAACATTGTTTTTTAATCTTCAGTATGAAACGATTGTATCGTGATCTCCATCAGGCAAGAGGGAATGGCTGGAGCAAAGTGAAGAAGTTCAGTCCTTTTTGTGTCCACAGTCTCACAGCTCTCCCTCCCCATCAACTGCTGATGAGTTGGGTAGAGGTGTTGGGGCAATGACAAAGGTCTCTGCTGCATTTCAGCAGTACCTCGGAGAGGACTGAAAATAAGATCCAGAACTTTGGGTTCAGATCTGAACTTTTCATCTCCTCCCATCCCTGGGTTTGTTTACCCTGGGGCCCAGCCTGCGACGTGCCAAGTGGCTCTGACGCTCCTGTGAGGAGTGGGAGAGGTGAATGCAAATGGAGCCGCATGTGGAGAGAGGTCTGGAAGTGCATCTTCCATTCCTGCTGCCTCGAGGACTAGAGGATGCTCAGCACTTGTCTCCTGGACTGTTCAGGCTGTGGGGATCTCTACGTCTCTTACCAAAATGTAGGTCTTGTGTTTTGCACAACATTTACACCCAAATGATTATTCAAACACCGATCTCCACTCTCTGTGAGCAGGGACAGGACCCGAGGGAACGGCTGGAGCTGTGTCAGGGCTGGTTTAGGAGGATCAGTAGGGAAAGTCTCTTTCCCCAGAGGGTGGTTGGGCACTGACCAGGCTCCCCAGGGTTTGGTCACGGCCCCAAGGCTGCCAGAGCTCCAGGAGTGTTTGGACAATGCTCTCAGGGACGTGGTGAGATTTTGGGGTGTCTGTGCAGGGCCAGGAGTTGGATGGATGATCCTTGGGGGTCCCTTCCAGCTCAGGCTGTTCTGTAATTGTCTTCTATATGTGTACACTCAGAGTCTGCCTATACTCTCAGTCTCTCATCCTGAGAGCGTGTGGGTGTGTACTTATCACACAGAACCTCGTGTGGGCGAGTTCAGATACGTGTGTATTATACAGTGTAACTGTATATATATGATCACTTTTTATTTACATTTGGTTACAATTTAAACACTTGTCGTAAATATTTCAGACACTGGAATAATTCAGGGCTATTCCCCTGTTGACACAGTGTGCTCTGTGCTGGCCAGTGAGAGATTAAAATTTATTTCCATTGTTTAAGGGAAAATAATGAAGTGCATCTGAGTGGGCTCAGCGATGTCATGCGGGAAACGTTCCCTTTGGATAGAGACACACTCCACCCTAATGTGCAATGAGGAAATCAGTTGGCACACAAAAGCAACACATTTTGTGACAAGAATGCTTGAGAAGTATAAGAGTACAGCATGACAAGAGCCTTTTGGAATGAATTAAAGTTGTCTTGAGAAAGAAAGTATTCTTCAAGCTCGCATAATCCCGGGGAGGGCAAGGTTTCTCCTCTGTATGCTGAACAGAGTTTTATCAACAACTGGAGCCTGACATTCTCTTACCTGGACTGTGACAGCTGTCTCTGAAAATCCATGAACACATCCAGGGTTTGGTTCTTCACAGCTCTGGCTCTCTGTAGGTGTGGCAGTGGCTGATTTACACCATTTAGCTGATTTACACCAACTGACGGTCAAAACTTGAATGTTTCAATAAGCTACATCTTCTTTCAGGGGCTAAACCACAGTTTGTTCGTATTTCCTAAAAGTTTGTGGTTTAAGGGCGCATATATTTCTGGATTGATGGGGATTTAGAGCTTTGGATATTGTAAAAACTAAAGTGGGATTAATTAGCATACACAGTTACTTCCTCTAAGAATCCAAATGCTACTGGAGCCCAGTCATGGGGGCTGAGGCTTAAAAACTGCTGCTCGATTTGGAGTCCTCGGGCTCAGATGATTTTCAGGAGGCGCTGAAATATGTCAGCAGCAGATTTTAGCTGGTTTTCATGGAGTTTCAGGGAGTGGAGCCCCGTCTGCAGGCAGATGCAGGTCCATTTGCATGAGTGTGCAATAAGCAGATGGCTGTGAGCCTGCAGGAGGATCCCAGGGCACATTGCTGTGCTGCTCTGAGCCTGCCCCGTGCCTGGTGTACACAGCCCTCCTTGCCATCAGCAATGCTACAATGCATCTCACAAACTGAATTTAGGGCCATCTGCAGTGGCTGGTTCATTATACAGCAAGGCCTTTATATGGCCCTCAGGATGCCGTGTTAAATGGAATTAATGCACGGAATGAAGGCTGAAAATATTTCCTCCCCTTCCTGCCAGGGAGTCAAACCCTGCAGGACGTGGTGCTGTTTTACAGACGGAGCGGGGTTTTCGCTGAACTGAATAATTAATGCTTAAGGAGACGAATCTCAAAGCAAATTGTTTACCTGCCTCCTTTCCCTTCCCTTTCTCAATACCCAGGTTGTGCTATCGACAACGGTGAACGTTGATGGGCACGTGCTGGCAGTGTCTGACAACATGTTTGTTCACAACAACTCCAAGCACGGACGGAGAGCGAGGAGACTCGACCCCTCCGAAGGTGGGATATTTGTATGGAGAGCAGAGCACGAACGAATGCAAAAACATCTTACCCGTTCTTCAGTTTCTATTTGTTTTGAGGAGGGAAGGGGAGCCAAGGGGGAACTGCAGACCCTCGGGGGGTTTAGAGAAGGAAGAGGCAGGAAAACAGTGTCTACTGCATGCAAAATACGCTCCTCTTCACATCTAAGAGACTGGCTCCCCCTCCCCCTCCAATTTATTAATTAGTGTGTACTGCAAAGATGAAAAACACAGAAAACACCGAGTACCATCTAAATTTCAGCCTTCTCATTCAGCTGGGATAGATTTGATTTCAGGCAAATTAGGCAACATGACATCTTAGTTAAACAGAGCCGTTACAGCGCGAGATGTGTATGAAAAAGTGTCACTGGTTCCCTTAAACAAACTCTGCACGGAGCAGAACGATGCACAGAGGGAGCTGACACTAATTGATGGGAGTTTGTTTGGCTAAGCCAGGCTCATGGCCTGCTACAGGATGGGTTGGGGACTGTCTTAAAGCAATTACAAACCCTTGTATCTGCTAAGCCTCAAAAAAGAAAAAAAAAAAAAGCCCTTCCTCTCCCTGTATATTCATTCCCAACACATTCCACCTCCCTCACGCTCAAAATTACTGGAAAAATGCTATCTGTGTCTGCTTCTCCCTCCCCTGCAGCCAGGGAAAGTGAGAAGAGCTGGTGATGTTAGTAGAAAAGACAAGCAAGGATATTATTTCATTATAATGTTTTGCTGCCCCACTTCTTAACGGTGCCCTGTATCAACCTAAAAGAAGAATTAATGAACTGGAAGAAAATGATTGAATCAGTAAAGAATTCAGAGTGGTGTTAATTCTCCCCCAGCGGGCAGTGAAATGGTAGAAGGAAAATCCCAGGATTCCTAGCCTAGGAAGCCATCCAGTTTTTCCTTGACTGATTGGATGTGATTGACTGGCTGTTCAAAGGAGTCTCATGTTTTTGGAGCACTGCCAAAGTTCCCCTCCACCTCTGACCCTGTCAACATTGGGAATGGAGTGATGGATTGACTTTGGTTATGGCCTGGAAACCATATTGGGTTCCTGATGGGATGTATAGTCCAGAGGCCTTGAACATATGGAAGAGAGAAGAAAAAAAAAAAATCTAACTCTGTAAAATCAAGAAAACTATTAGAAATTACCTCCTGATAGGAATTGGAGGAGACATTTGATATTCCCATATCTTTTTTCACCCATTGATAAATTTAACAAACCTGACTCTGCCTTTTTCATTTTTTCCACAGGGTTTGTTTTTGTGGGATCACATGTTAATGAGTGGGTGTTGGGTCGGGTTTTTTTTTTTCTTAAACAGCCTCTGCACAACCATTTAAGCATTTCATTTTTACACCCACTACAGTTGGCCTATTAGGCTTTAATGACACCATGTTAAGTGCCAGTAATGAATAGGCAAGTAATTAACACTTGCGAGGCAGAAAACATGCTTTTATTTATTTATTTATTTGATTGTTTGCTGGAGTTTGTGGAAGGGTGAAGCAGCCTTCATGGGTGAATGGCTGGAGGGGACTTGTCCTAGGCCTTTGCCAGCACTGGGAATTCTGAAATTCCCAGGTGTGGACAGGGGAAGCTGCTCTAATCTAAGGGTTGCATCACTTGATGCTCGCAGGATTTCACCCTCCTGCTCCAAGGATTTACACCCAGCGTTCCAAACAGTCTCAAAGCTGTTGGGGGGAAACAAAAAAAAAAAAAACCAAAAAAGCCCTCATAACACGATGTCCTTTCTGTTCTGTTCAGCCACCCCCTGCATCAAAGCCATCAGCCCCAGCGAGGGGTGGACCACGGGGGGAGCGATGGTCATCATCATCGGGGACAACTTCTTCGATGGGCTGCAGGTTGTGTTTGGGACCATGCTGGTGTGGAGTGAGGTGGGTAGAAAAACCCCTTTCTCTGAGGGGGAGCAGCGGTGATCCCTGTTCCAGGGGTGGCACAGAAATGGGGGGGGTGTAAAGCCGGCCGTATTAACCTGCGCGGAGGGAATTCGGGGAACGTGTGAGCTTACTGAGGTCGACTGCTCAGTGAGACCCAGGATGGGACTGAACAATTCTAGGCTTCTGGAGGCAGGTAAAGGGAGAGAAATAAAGAAAGGGTTAGAGTTCTGGCAGGGGAAAGAATTCCCTCTGGGTGCAGGAATAAGCCAGCAATTAACCAATGGGCTTCACAGTACAAGTTTCCTGATTAGAGTTCATCCTAAAATGTGTCTTCTTTCTCCTGAAGGCAAGGAACTAGACCAGATGTATCACTTTGTGTCTCCTGCAGAGTAATAAAGACATTTAACTAAGGCCTGTGATGGCGGGACAAGGGGAAATGGTTTTAAAGTGAAAGAGGGATTTAAGGAAGACATTTTCTTAGGATAAGGGTGGGGAGGCCCCGGCACAGGTTGCCCAGGGAAGCTGTGGCTGTTCCATCCCTGGAAGTGTCCAAGGACAGGCTGGAGCAACCTGGGCTGGTGGGAGGTGTCCCTGCCCATGGCAGGGGTGGGATTGGGTAGGCTTTAAAGGTCCCTTCCAACTCGAGCCTTTTTATTGCTCTGTTACTCTTCTATTATTAACTCATGAGGTAAATGGGTACCACGGACGCGTGATTGTGCCTCTCCTGTTGCCCTTCCAGCTCATCACCCCCCACGCCATCCGAGTCCAGACGCCTCCCCGGCACATTCCCGGCGTGGTCGAAGTGACATTATCCTACAAATCCAAACAGTTCTGCAAAGGTGCACCAGGCAGGTTTATTTACACAGGTAAGGCGTCTGATTTAGGCTGGAGCCCCCAGCTTTTTATTTGGCTGGTTGGTATTGACAACTCTCAGCTTGGTTTGTGTATTTATTTATTTATCCTCTTGCTCTTTGAAGGCCACTCTGGTAGTTTGGAGGTGATTTTTCCCGAGTAAAGCTCATGCTGCCACAATGTGGGTCTGCCTGTAGGATATCGAGTGTGCAGGAACGCGGTAACGTTGCTCCACATTCTGGAAGTTGTTTTATCCAGAACAGTATTTATTTTACATTCCCCTCTGGCTGGGGGGGAGAGCCTTTCATTTTCGGGATAATCCCAGAGGACCGGGAGAGCATCTTGTACTGAGAGAAGCCAAGGAGCTGAAAACAAATCAGGGGTTTTCTAATTCTTAGGTGGATTATCAACTTTTTTTAGTGCTCTGTGTTCCCCTCTGCCAACAGGAGAACATGATACATAGACCTGAAAGGAGAAATCAGGTTTCTGAAGCTATAAACCATGGCTGGAGAATGTTGAGTTCTAAAGGACGGATTTATCTCTGAGTCCAAGGACTTCCAGATCATATTCAGATTTCCCAAAATGGAAGGATTTATTTGATTTTCTTAAGCCTCTTGCTACCTGCAATCCTCATTAAATACACTTTGTGCATCATAAATATCAAATTGTAAATAATAATTTAACTCAAAAATGATAATGAAGGTCCAAGAAATTTTTAATTAAAAATTTGAAGGTAAAAACTTTGCCACCTGTTGAATGAATCAGTTAGAATTTTCCCAAAAGTGGAAAAATCTGAATGAAAATCTGACAGTTCAGGACTTCGGAAAGAGTCAATGATATGTGAAGATCCTGTTAGTGCTTTATGCCATCTTATATACCTAAATTAGTGTATTTATGTATTTATTCATACGACTGCCACGTCTAGAAACCTGCAACAACAATTAAATCTGCAATTACACTTATAATTAAGGAAATATAAGTTTAAGTGACAAAGGATTATTTTTGTTATGATAGAGGCCTAATCCACAGTTACTGAAATTACAAATCCAAAGGTACTGAAATTACATCCATTGACAGGAGCTGATTTTGAGTCAACTCATATTGATTAGGACAAATGAAGCCTGTGTGCAAACACCTTCATGTTTCAGCACCTTTCGGGTGCTTTAGAGGAAGAGATACTATTAGTTTTTCAGGTTTTATTGCAGATTTAAATGTAAAATTCTTCTTTTCCTGCTCCTTGAGGCCTTGCCCTCAGTGTCTTCAACACGAGGGTTCCTGAGGACCAGCTGTTGGTGCCTGTGCTGAAGGAGGGTTAGAATAGAGAAGTGAGTCACAAAAATATGTATTCCTCTATGAAAAAAAAGTCTTATTATTGTTGTAAAGCTGTTTTAAGTGCAAGACTGATTTGTACCATCTGGGGGGTGGGGGGTGTGAGCCAGGCCAGTGCAGCTCATGGACGTGTTAATTTGAGACCTTCCACACAAAAAAAGGACATGAAGATGTACATAGGAATCAGCAGAAAAGAAAGTTAAATACCCTCTGCCTGTTTTCCTGCTGTCCCTGGCACAGGGATGTGTGTTCCCGTCCTCTGAGGAGTGAGTGGGTGCTCCTGCCATATGTTGTGGAACACCTCAGTGGAGCTGCTGGAGCGAGGGTTGGACAGGCACCTTCCCAATCTGTCTCTCCAAGAACCTGCAGCTCTCCCACCGTGGCAGGAAAAACCATAAACACAGCTCGTAGGTAGAGCCTCACCTGGGTAAGCAATTCCCCCAGGTTGGTGCTGCTGATAGCAACAAAAACAACTGCTAAGCTAGGAAAATAACAGGGTGGCTTTTCCCCCCCCCTTTCCCTGTGTTATCAGGGAACTGCTGCGATCCTGTGGACAAATGCGTTGTGTTTGAAGCCACGTTCGGGCAGGGCCCTTCTGCCTCCAAGGCCAGTGGATCCCGGCCTGGCTCAGGAACAGTGTGGCAGCAGGAGCAGGGCAGGGATTGTGCCCCTGGACTGGGCACTGGGGAGGCCACCCCTCGAGTGCTGTGCCCAGCTCTGGGCCCTCACTTTGGGAAGGATGTTGAGGGGCTGGAGCGTGTCCAGAGAAGGGCCCCGAGGCTGGGCAAGGGGCTGGAGCACAAGTGCTGTGAGGAGCAGCTGAGGGAGCTGGGGGGGCTCAGCCTGGAGAGGAGGAGGCTCAGGGGAGACCTTCTCACTCTCTGCAGCTCCCTGACAGGAGGGGGGAGCCGGGGGGGGTCGGGCTCTGCTCCCAGGAACCAGCAGTAGGACAAGAGGGCACAGCCTTGAGCTGCCCCAGGGGAGGTTTGGGTTGGCCATCAGGAAGAAGTTCTTCCCAGAGAGAGGGATCAGAGCCTGGAAGGGGCTGCCCAGGGAGGGGGTGGAGTCCCCGTCCCTGGAGGTGCTTGAGCAGGGCCTGGATGTGGCATCAGTGCCATGGGCTGGGAACCACGGCGGGGTTGGATCCAGGGTTGGACTTGATGATCTCAGAGGTCTTTTCCAACCTGGCTGATTCTGTGATTCTGTGATTCTAAGGCTTCTTCAGAACTCCCCCAGCTTTTGAACCTCTCGCTCAGTTTCTGTCAGATTGTATCAGAAAGGTTGTGGAGCATCAAAGGTGCAGTTCCAGCAGGTTTTTGTATGAAATCTCAATTAATCCCTCACTGGGAGAAAGGATGAAGAGCTCAGCCACGTTATCAGACAGCAGAGACGTTACCAGCAGGTCAGCCTCAGGAAACCAGGTTGTTTAAGTGGTACTGCCCACAGAGTGCATGTGTGCATCCATGGAAAAATATAAATAGCAAAATATCGTCAGTTTGAGAACAAGAGGGCAGGTATTTGTTGGGTAGATTGTTAGCAGACAAATACATATAAAACGCTGAATAGAAGAGTTCAACAGATTTTATAATTCTTGGTAAAGTAGACTTGGGCATCATAACAAAAATCTGGTTGGTTTTTTTCCATGATAATTGAAGTTTATTATTCTCTTGATACTTTAAGTGTTAATAACTAGTGTAGCTGCCTCTATAAATGAGAATTTCTCCTCTAAATACCTTCAGCTTGCAGTTGGCAAAACCCTAAGAACTGCAGACATTGAACATCAAGCCCAGGAGACTGAAAAGTGTGAAATCCTGCAAACTAAAAGCAGGGGAAGATGTAGTTCTGTCAGAAGCAGGAACAGCAGCAAGAACAAACAGCCCCAGTATTATCAGGGTCATGTTGTACCGAGTCCTTCACAGTTATCAAGTGCTGAGGTGGCACCTCTGATGAAAAGCACAAAGGGTCGAGTCATATGAGAAATAGAGAGTGGGTGGCTACCAGTACTTCAAATGTATAAGAATAATAATTATTCATATAAAACCAGACCTCAGAAGGTTTATCAGGGCATCAGAAATGGGCAACCAGTTACAGAAAGACACGCGTTTCGCTTTTATATATGAGATGTGGCCACAGAAGGATGAAGATTAACCCCTTGCCTGTGGTTGTACGGGAGGGATGGGCAGGGAAATCCATCTCACAGGTTCTAGCCATGTCTTTCAACTGCCAGAACACAGTACTCTCCTAAAAGATGGAAACAACAGTGATCTCAGTATTGTATCTATGCCCCCAATATTTAATATACAATCAAATATTCATATTCAACCCGATTATACTCGAGCTCTTCTTTTACTTTTTTCTTCTTTAAAGAGTCACAGGAAGATTGTTTGGAGAGGAAAATGATAAACTGTTGAAAAGATGAATATAAAAATTAGATATACGTTCCAAGGGTAAATCTAAATGCCACAGTGGAGCTGTTATGGGAGCTCATAACGTGTGTTTATAATGGGCTCCTGCGAAGTGTGCTGTGCTGGCACCGCCGCCATTACGGGTCTGTCAGCATTTCCACTCCTAAGGGTTATCATTCAGGGTGCTGCAGCTCAGCCATCAAACTCCTCTCATCGCCAGAATGGGATGTCTGGACTCTTCCATAAGGCTCCCAGATGGGAAACGCCTCGTACGAGTGAAGCCAGCGGGATGCCGCGGACGTGTAACGGCGTACCGGAGAGAACAGCGGAAACCCGCACAAATGGCTCGTTAGGTGGGAACGGCAGCTGCTGAACCAACCTCAGTACTTAAGTATACACTTAAAGTGAGAGATAAAACACTTGAAATGAGGGATAAAGAGGGCATTTTGAAATCCCCACAGCTAAACTTTCAGTCCCTGTGCGCACCTTGATCTGGTGAGAGCACAGGTTACACGCACCCGTCTTGATGTTTTGAATTACTTTTCTCCCATCAGCTGTTCCTATAACAATAAGACATTTTTTCTCTGCTGGTAATCTCGCAGTAGCCTCATATTCTGCTTTTAATACTACACAAATTCAAATTCTCTGCTGCTGTAAGTAGTTCCATCATAGTTCCCCTGGCTTTAATAACACATCAGTTTACGCCAGCTGAGGGCATGTCTTGCAGGGCTTTCATATCTCAGGTTTGATCACAGCTCTGCATTTACCTTGTCACAGGGATGCTAACCTGGAAATGTGTATATCAGGGAGATTTGGAACATAATTTTCCTTGCTTGAGCAGAAATCCTCCAGGGGTTCCCTTGTCAGAGCGATGCAATATGAAATCATCTGTGGGAAAGGCTGGGCTCGGGGTTGGGCTGTATCAGACTCTGTGCCAGGCTCCAAGGAAAGGAAGCTACTGGTTTGCAAAAGCTTGTAAGCAGATTTGAGGAGGTCTTGTGGGAAACAACATTTCCAAGGATGCAGAGAGCTCTGCAGGTTGGAAAGGTGAGTTCCCTTGTCCAGAACACAGATGAGGTGACAGAAAACATGTGCTCTTGCCACTGCTTTGACCTGTGGGAGACACGGGGAATAAGAGATTTCCTGAAGGGGCCTGCAGGGAAGCCAGACAGGGATTCTTCATCAGGAACTGGAGGGATGGGACATGGAGTGATGGGTTCAAGCTGAACCAGGGGAGATTCAGGTTAGATAAGTGAGAATGGGGAGGCCCTGGCACAGGTTGCCCAGAGAAGCTGTGGCTGCCCCATGCCTGGAAGTGTCCAAGGACAGGTTGGAGCAACCTGGTGTAGTGAAAGGTGTCCCTGCCAATGGCAGGCCATGGAATGGGATGATCCTCAAGGTCCCTTCCCACCCAAACCATTCCATGATTCAAGATCTAAGGCCACTGGTGCCTTTTCTCTGTCACCTTCTTTAAGGTTGGGCATCCCCCTGCAAACACTGCTCGCTCTCTCTGGATTCAGGATATTCCTGGAGGTGTCCATATTTTGTTGGCACTGGTTGCCCTCTGCTCTGCTTTGTGGGGCAAAGCTGCAGAGCTTTGCTGAAGTGCCTGAACGTGGCCCTTTCCCAGCCGGTGGAGAGGGGGAGAGGAGCACATCTCCCAAGGCAACATCAGAACGAGCTGTCACTCAGGGTAAATTGTGCAGATCTTCATAACATCATCTTCCTTCAACAGTCCTATGTGCTTTGATGTGTGGTGAAATAATTAATACTTTAAATGTCAGCACTGCTATCGCTGGGTGTCGGAGCCGGTCCCTGTTGAGCTGAGCTGGGCTGAGCTGCCGAGCAGGTTTTGCAGATCCAGACAGGTGTCATGGCAGCAGTTGCTCAGCTGTGAGGATTTATTTTTCCTCCGATTCCAGCGAGTCACAACGCGTTTAAAATGAAAGCACGGGTTTTGGAGGGTGAGGAACGCCATAAAGGAGGAAGCAGTGCCCATAATCCATTTGAGCCTTGCATAAATAAAGTCAGTCCGGGGCACGTTTAGACCTCTCCCTAGTGCAGACCTTGACAAACCTGGTATTAAAACAGTAATTCTAGACTGAGGTTTATGGGCTCACCAACAATTTAGTTTATTCACTAGGTGGCTGCTCTCTTTTGCATACATTATATTTTGTCACGCCCAATTTTTTAAACCATGTTCTGGGAAGTTCAAGAGACCCCTCGAGCCCGAAACACTGGATTTGAGGGTTGCCAAAGGGATTTTTGCTGTGCCTGAATCAGTTTTCTTGGGGGGTTCGTTTGAGATGTCTGATTCTAGGGCATAATGACCCCTTCATGCTCCCTGAATTCAGGAACCCAAAAGCATTTGGAGATAATTTTGGCAAATTTCTGTCCAATACACGGATAAATCACTCCTGATCCAGCAGCTCTTTTCTCAGTGGAAGTGGCATTGTGGGGGAGCTGTTCAAACTTGCTGGTGGATTCTATTGCAAGGTGTCATTTACTCCTATAAATGTTGGGTTTTAGCAGGATTTCACGACAGAGATATTTTTGTTTCGTTAATGAGTAAAACTAGTAGCAGGCAATTTTGTTGCGAGCTGTACAGAAAAGCTTTGTGCTGAAAGACATAATATATACATTGATTCAGAATGGCTGAGTTCTTAGAACAATTCAGCATTGTTGAGAAATTACTTGCTTCTGTTTATCCATCAGGATGAAAATCCCCATGTCAATCCATTGGAAAAATGCTGGTTGAACAATGGCCAATTTCTTCTTTCCAAATTAGCATTTTGCCAATTCCCATTAGCTATTTTTAGTGAACTATGTACATACATATATATATATATATATGTTTGGATTCCTATATGTTTCACATTTCTTTTGCTTAGCTGAAGATATATAACTCAAATTGTTAGATTGGTAATCAAGAAGAGAAATGGCACATAATGATGTACAGGCTCTTGAGAGAATTGTCCTGTAATTCTCAGGATTATTGGCAAAATAACCCACCCCCCAAAAAAAACCCTCTTCCCAAATGGGATGTAGACTCTGTGGCGGTTGAAATGTGTATTATTAAACTCCTTAAGCAAACCAGAATGGCTCCCAGTGGAGAGCAAAGACATTCTAAGTATAGCCAAGACTAAATTCTCAGGTCTGGGTTTTCTCTACTCAATTCCCACTTGATTATCTCCTGTAATATTTAAACTTCATGCCATGCCATAATTATTTAATAAAAAGTAAATATAAAATGTATCTCAGTGGGGAATATGACCTTTTACCTTCATGTCGTTATACCAAAGACAGACACAGATAAACAGAGAGCCTGGATCAGTGGAATAGTCTGTCTCACTTGATAGTTTCATTCTCCTGGTGCCTGAGATGGTTCTCCTGGAAGGAGCTGAGGATATTTTGGAAGATTCAATAAGTGCCAGCAGCATCTCTTGGAATCAGGGGTTTTCAGCCGTGCTGGAGTCACCAGTCATTTAAAAAAAAAAAAAAAAACACGAAAAAACCTATGCTATTTTTTTTTCCAAAAGAATCACAAATGGTACGAGAGGATCGAATCCAGCACTGAACAAGGGCAGTGCTGAAGGACTGGCATATGTTACTTATTAAATGTGTCACGAAATTCTTCGCAGGGTTCTCAGCATGAATGTGGCGTTTGTGTTACCGTGCACGTGCTGAAGGATAAGGAAATTCTAAGGAAAACATACCTGAGACTGTGCTGGTGCCCACTGCTCCTGCTGGTGTGTTAGAGGCAGGCAAAGCTGACCTTTGGGTTCTGCACCCACGGAAATGGGAGTCTCCTTCTGAATAATCAGAAATTAGGCCCTTATTTGACAATTGCAAACACAATTTCACCGTCAAAGCGCGTGAAGCTTTCCGGAATCGTCAGCGGGGCCGGTGGGGCTCTGCCAGCTCCTGCTGACTGAAGATCTGGGTCAAAATCTCCTGGTTTATCCACCAGAGATTCACGTCATTCCAGGGAAGTGGCGATGTTTGCAGAACACGACTGGAGAGCTGGATGTGTCTAATGAGGAGCTGTGCCCTACTTTGGGACTGCAAAACGTCGGGGGCGTGTGTGGAACGTGTTTATGAGGCGAGCAAATCCCACACTCTGGTTTCTGGCTCTAGAACCAACAGCACAAGACCTGCTCTAATTTATGTTTGTCTCACAATTTGCTCTATTGCTGCCGTGGTCGGTTTGTCCGGAGCAAATACCCTTAAAAGAGGGATTTTTGTGACGGTGCTGCTGCGTCTCCCAAATTATTCATTCAGCCTTTGATAGGTGGTGAGAAGTCAGAACTGGAGCAGTTTTAAGTGCAGAAGTCACGATTTCTCTGTTCCCTTATTGAGATAGAGCCATATAAATACATAATTATCTATATATATATAAAATATATATATTATACATATAAAGATGCATATGTCTCAAAGATAAATATATATCAAAGAAATACATCTCAAAGGTGTATATATGTATATATAAAAAGATATATGTCTTAAAGATATATATATCTCAAAGATATATATCTCAAAGGTGTATATATATTAAAATATATAGGTATATCTCAAAGGTATACATATTTTATATAAAATATATATAATAAATATATAGATATATCTCAAAGGTATATATATTATATATAAATATATATAATATAAAGATATAAAAATAAATATATGGGTATACCTTAAATATAGATATATATTTTTATATATAAAAATAAATATATAAAAATACATATTCGTATAACATGATGGGGGTTTATGTTTTCCTTCCAGCTTTAAATGAACCTACCATAGATTATGGCTTCCAAAGACTGCAGAAGGTCATCCCAAGACATCCTGGTGACCCTGAAAGACTAGCTAAGGTAAAATACTTTCAAGCATTTCACTCAGTCAAATAAATACGGGAGTTTTTTCAATTCTAATTCATAAAAGAGACAAAATTATGTCTTAAATGACAATCACATCTGAAAATAATTCCCCAATTAGTTGTAAGTCCAAACAAGAACGTGATTGTGTCGAACCCACATAATTTTTATCTGTTGGAGCCCCAACACTGTCTGTGAACCTTTGCTGCTAAAATGAGAGTCCATGGCAGGTATTTTCCCAGTTCATGGTCATTGTCCTCTGCATTCATCCAGAGTGGCAAATCCTCTGAGCCTAAATGATGTGTACCTGATAAAGGCATATTTTGAATTACAGACATGTATTTATGTACCTATGCAAAGGAATATATCGAATTATAGGCACATATTTACGTGTCTATGCAAAAGAATAAATGGGAATTCAGCAGCGAATGGGGACATCCAAAATATGTCTCCCTTTTTGAGGCTGGTGAGGTACAGCAGGTTCAGGACTCTGGAGAGCTCCAGGTCAGGATGGAGCCCTGGCCTCTCCACAGGCTCTTCCAGGGAAAGGGGACTGATGGTTTGGGATGTCTGGTGGGAGACACTGTAAGGGGTTCCATTTTTCAGATAGTTCCTCTGTAAGGTACCCATTTTTCACACAAACACTGGGGTTTTTTTCCTGTTAAAAATGTCTCTTTTCTGCTCCTCCCCCAGGAGATGCTGTTGAAACGAGCTGCTGACCTGGTGGAGGCCCTGTATGGGACACCCCACAACAACCAGGTCAGGGGAGTGGGACACGGGCAGATTCCCTAAAACCCCCCTGGAATTCCTGCCCTGCCGTTTCTGACCGTCTGTCCCTCCTGCAGGACATCATCCTGAAGAGAGCGGCCGACATCGCCGAGGCGCTGTACAGCGTTCCCAGGAATCCTGCCCAGATCCCAGCCCTGTCCAGCTCCCCTGCCCACAGCAGCATGATGGGCATCAACTCCTACGGCAGCCAGCTGGGGGTCAGCATCTCCGAGTCCACCCAGGGCAACAACCAAGGTGAGCCCCGCGGGCGCATGGCGGGCACTGCACTCCCAAATTCCCGGTTAGACGCGATTCCCAGTCGGCTCCTCCACCCCTCCGGGGCTGCGGTGTCTGCACCACGCTCCACGCACCACATCACCTGTGGCTGAACCAGCTACTGAGTGTATTTGATAACCAGAGTGCATGTGATAACCAGATTTGATGACCATTTCACTAACCAGTTAATGACACAATTATTGAGTATTTTGTGATAACCACATTGACTCTGGCTGAGGTAATTACTGAGTATTTTTGATGACCATATTAACTATGGATGAACCAATTTTTGAGGGTATTTGATAACCACATTAACTCTGGCTGAGGCAATTTTTGAGTATGTTTGATATCCAGATTAACTATGGCTGAAATAATTATTGGGTATTTTAGATAACCAAATTAACTATGACTTAACCAATTTTTGAGTATATTTCATAACCCAAATATATTTCATAACCGGATTTGATAACCATTTCATTAACCAGATAATGAAACAATTATTGAGTATTTTTGATAACCAGATTAACTCTGGATGAAAGAGTTTTTGAGTATTTTTGATAACCAGAATATATTTGATAACCAGATTTGATAACCATTTCATTAACCAGATAATCAAACAATTATTGAGAAAATTTGATAACCAGATTAACTATGGCTGAACCAATTTTTGAGTATATTTCATAACCAGAATATATTTCACAACCGGACTTGATAACCATTTCACTAACCAGAAAATTAAACAATTATTAAGTATATTTGGTAACCACATTAACTTCGGCTGAAACAATTATTGAGTATATTTGATAATCAGATTTTATAACTATTTCATTAACCAGATAATTAAACAATTATTTAGTATATTTGATAACCGGATTAACTATGGCTGAACCCATTTGTGAGTATATTTGATAACCAGATTAACTATGGTTGAAACAATTATTCAGTATTATTGATAACCATATATATAAAAACCATATATTTATACATATGTGTATGCATATATGTAAATATATACATATATATGTGTATATATATGTGTATATATACACATTTATATATGTGTATATGTATATATATGTATGTATATATATGTATATATATGTGTGTGTATATATATAAAAAAATAAATATGCATCCCACATATAAAAATATATATATAAATATACATATATAAATATATATATATGTTCTAGCTCACAAAAAAAGGTAAACACAAAATATTGTCCAGGGGTTTAGAATTCATTTAAGCTCTTAATAAATCAAATCTCATTATAAAAATATACATCAGCTCGCTTCCGAAAGTTGACTTAAAACGTAATATTGCCGAACCTGAAAAAACCACGGAGTTAAATGGTATTTGCTGAAATGTTCTAGTTAAGCTGCGTTTAAATAAGTCAGTTATTTAAGAGGGAGTTTAACTTTTAAGAGGGGTCGGCTGACGTGTTTTTGAAACACGGGTGTTTCGCAGGTTATATCCGTAACACCAGCAGCATCTCCCCCCGGGGTTACTCCTCCAGCTCCACCCCCCAACAGTCCAACTACAGCACCTCCAGCAACAGCATGAACGGCTACAGCAACGTGCCCATGGCCAACCTGGGCGTGCCGGGATCGCCGGGATTCATCAACGGCTCTCCCACGGGATCGCCCTACGGATGTACGGCCGGGGATCCTCCTCAATTCCGGTTATCGCGCCCAAAAAGTTGCAGCAAGTGGTGGATTTACGGGGGAGGGTCCGATGTGGGGCTTGGGGTGTTTTAGGGCTGACTAAAAATACGCTTATTTTTTGAGAGAACTAGAGGAATAGTCAATATTATTTATTTTTTCCTCACTTTTTAAATCCTTTTGTAGTTATTGTTAGTATATGTTATTGCATATTACGTATTATAGTATATTATTATCAATTATAGTATATCTATTATATATCATATAGTATATAATATAATATAATTATATAATCTATACTATAATAATATAATATATAATATATAATATATATAATATAATATAATTATATAATTATATCCTATACTGTAATATTATATTATATAAATATAATATAATATTATACTATTATATCATAATGGATTATAGATTACTATATCTATTACTATATATTATATATTGTTAAATACTATATATTGTGATATATTATATGCTGTGATATATAGTGTGATATATGTAATTATAGGTTATGTATTGATTAATGGCTATATATTAATGATTAATATTAGTGATATTAATGATTACATATATCATTATACACTATATATTGCTGTATATTATATATTATTAATGATTTATTATCATATATCCTATATATAATTGCATATATTCTATATAATATAAAATATATATAATATAAAAATATATTATATAATTATATATTATATAAATATATATTGTATAAATATATCCCTACACAAATTCCTAAGTGGTAAAGGCCACAGTGAGAAAGGAGGTCCAATTTGCAACTTTACTAAGCAAGTAACCGTTACTTTTAGCACAGGGACTTTTCCAAAGCCTGTGTAAAAGCCACTCTGAAATAATTTTTACGAGTTTGAACACATTATCAATAACTGAGAGCTGAATTGGGGATTAATTTGCTCTGGAACTACATTACCTTGATAACCAGAAATAAAACAATGGTAGAATTAAGCTCTGCATTTCTAGTTACTGGTCCTACCATGAGCAGTCACTCTTTATTTCATACCTTCATTTCCATCTAGCAAGAGAGTGTGTTTTATATATATATATATATGTAATATACATAATAAGTATGTTATATATATAATGTATATTACATATATTATGTATATTTATATATATACACCACAAACTGTGTTGCAGATAAATAATTAAATATATATGTACATATATAAAACCAGGATGAACAGTTACACATATATTGAACTATTATAATTTAATTATTTCCCTACCCCATGGCTCGTGGAGGATCACACCTTTCCAGAAAGCACCTGGGATCCCATAAAACACCATTTTATTTCATTTACATTCACATCTGGGTAAGGATTGACCCCCTCTGCAGGGATAATAACGGCTCCTTGCTAATTAATAACCTCCCGGTCTGAGTTGGGGCTGTAATTTAAGGCCCAGCTCCAAGTCCAGGGATTTTTTGATACTCCCCGTTCTGGAGCTCTGCCGTTGCCTTTCAAGAAGGAGAAGTCCTGCAGTGAGTTGTTATTCTGATTTCACATTAATGCTTCCACCAGATTCGGGAGTTCCCATGAAATATTGCTATTTGTTCCTCGTTTTGCCGAGAAATAGCAGTTAACCCCGTGTTAAGCAGAGCAGTGTTTAGGCCTGGATTAAACCCAGCCTAAACAGAAGGAGCTGTACACGCTTCATCCTCAGATTGGCATTCCCGCCATTATTCTGGAAGCTCAGCAAAAAAGTCCTTAACAAGCTATTGGACATTTAATTTTTTCTTTTTCTTGCAAGACGCTTTTTTAAAAAAAAGCCAGTTTGGATGAAAATCTAAGAAACAGCTTAAAACCCAGGGAAATTTTATTTTTTAAAAAATGGGGAGGGCACAGGAATTACCAGCCTTACCAGTTTCCAGAGACACCAAGTGGCCAGGCCATTACTGTTCATATCGACTCTCTCCCTTGATGGTTTACAATATTCTGGTCTCCTCACCCTTCATTTTAAAGCATTTAAGCCCTCTTTTCTGAACTATATAATATAAACCCCTCTGTGCTTCAGACTTTAATTAGAGTCACTGTGAGAACGAGACCTTCTCGAAGAGCTAAAACGAGTGATCAGGCAGCGGATGTTTTCAGCAGTTTTACCAAACTCCTACAGTTGCATTTCTGATGAAAAAAAAAAAAAATCACTTTTTTTTTTTGGTTTTTTTTCATTTGCAGTGATGTCCTCAAGTCCCACAGTTGGCTCCTCCAGCACTTCTTCCATCCTTCCGTTCTCCTCCTCCGTCTTTCCTGCTGTCAAACAGAAGAGTGCCTTTGCTCCTGTCATCAGACCCCAAGGGTCTCCTTCCCCTGCCTGCTCCAGTGGCAATGGAAATGGGTTTAGAGGTAAGAAATGTTCTTAATTGGTATCAACTCCCTGTTATCACGGGGCTCAGCACTGAAAATCTGCCCAGTGAATTAGAGCAATAATCCAAGTTCTCCCGTCTGGTTTTAAACCAGCAGGCTCCAAACACGCGTTTGCACCGAGAAGGGTCCGACCCAACGGCGCACTTCAATCTCAGACTTGGTTTGGGTTGGGAAGGACCTTAAAACCATCCCATTCCAACCCCCTGCCACGGGCAGGGACACCTTCCACTAGCACCTAGGGGAATAGCAGCTCTTTTGTGAGGAATGGCTTCTCCTCGGGCTGCGGGGACTTGTTAAACACGAGTTAAACACTCGGCTCTGTGCAAAACAGCCCCGACTTGAAACCTGCTGCAGGGTTTAGGCTCAGCCCGGGAATTGAGCCCCACAGCCCATTTACAGCCCTTTTAAAGGTGATCTGCAAAACAAATGTGGGCAGCTAAGAATGGGAACCTGTGCTCAATTCTGGAGTTTAACAGGCTGAGGAGCTGGGGGGCTGTGGCGCATAAATATGCTCCAAGTCTCCATAAAAAAAGCCTTTATAGGGCCTGAGAAGTCATCTGGCTCCTTCAGCCTTCACCGGAGATACCAGGGAGAACACAGCTCTGAGAATTGAGCCCAGCCAAGAGCCAGGGGTGATTCTAAATGAGCCCTACAAACCACACCTGCCGGGGTGGGGGGGGATATAAACCCTTAGCTGGGCCGCGGGGACTCGCAGAAACCGCGATTATTTTATGTCATAAGGAAATTCTAAGTGTGCTGAACAAAAACAATTCCATTTTTAAAAGCCAGCTCAGGGAAGTCTGCAACAGCTTCTTCCCCTGCCCCATTTCCATGAAAATCCATGTTCTTCTAAGCCCATCTTCTCCCCATTAATGAAAGATCATCATCGCCCCGTTAATGGGTAAATCCATTGGTTTATCCATGTAAATCCACAGGTGTTGTGTTGGCAGGGAATATAATTTCTTTTCTCTGTTTAAGGAAGATGAAAAAAGAATTTGAGGCAATTTCTGAAATTCCAGGTATAGAAAGTTTTGTTGGCCCAGCAGTTGTAGATATTTATTTAAACTATTTATAAATAGGTTTATCCTTGTTAATGTTCTGTATGATCATGGTGTCTAAAGAGTCACCATCACTACTCACTCTCTGCAGATATCTTTTTTTCCTATTTTTTTTAGGGTGGAAGTGTTCTTTTCATCAGTTATTGAAAGGGTATATTTATTTCACTGCATTTTTATAAAGTATGACAGGGTTTAGCTGTTCTAGGGAACTGTTTCAAGGCATTGTAGTTTTACACTGATTTAGTTAAACATTTAACTAGCAAGGCCCATCAAATTAAGAACAGTTTGCTTGTTTAGCTTAAGCTTGATGTAAGGACAAATCAGTTCAGACTTAAATCTGTTCAGAACAGATTTAAGTCTGCCTTAAAGTTAAACTTGTCTAACTGCTTTGTAGTGAAAGCCTAAATATTAAGAAGTTAGAGCTGAACACAAATCAGCGGGAAAAATCACTCAGGTTGTTTCTGGGAGATAGAAAGAGGGCAGATTAAAAACCAGCTGACTTTGTATTTAAGTTAATAATTCAAATTAAGGTAAGGTAACACGTCTCCTAACCTGTCTGTAAAGAGATGAGGTCCTAGAGGCCATTTGGTGCCATTTATGCCACTTGGTGTTTACAACGTATTTTATGGAGTCTATAAATCAGTGATCAATTAGGAGACTCTAAAAAATGGAGCTTTGATATCAAGTGTAACAAAATCTCAAAGCTAAAACCTCACATCCATGAATTAATACTGACAAAAGTTCAGAATTAATGTTCAGGATTAATCGGTGAGTTAAGTCAGTAATACTGAATTAGCTTATTGAGAAAGAATACAAAGACTCAGGCACAGATAAATGGCTACAGAATTTATTGACCATATCCCCTTCTTTTTGTGGGATTTCTACTTGCACACCAACACCAACATAAATACATTAATTTAAGGAGCAGCGGTTCCTTCACAAACACGCCTTGCCCAGGGTTTGTTACGCCAGGTCCTTGGAGCTCCTCAACTATTCCAGCCATGGCTGCAAATTCCAAGTGAAATGTTCAAATGGATGCAAGCTGGGGAGCACATGCCTTGGAAAGGCTCCAGGTACACACAGCCTGATCTCCAAATTAACGTTCCCACAGTGCTGACAGACACATGTGGCCAAAAAAGTCCACGGGAGGCTCCCAGAGAGGCTTCTTGAATGGACTTACTGTGCTGAGGCAATGGGAGACGGATAATTTCTGCCATCCACCTGTGCTGTAAACCAGGAATAGCTGTGCTGGGCATGTAATTCAGTGTTTATTTACTGCTGCACCAAGCTTGGGCACCAGCAAATAGAGCTGGAGGTGGAATAGCAAAAGAAAAGTAAATATATGCAGGCCCCTTCCCAAAGCCCATCAGGGAAGCGTTTGGACATTACCTCTCCATTTCCCCAGCCAAAATATATGGAAAACATCCCCATGGGGATTTTTTTTTTTTTTTATCTTTAATGTAATGTTTGGGATGTCTTTTGGCTACATCTTTTGTTCAAAGGCAGGTTTCCTGAGGATAGAGCCTCCATCCCACTCACTGAAACGCTAATATGTATGAACTAACTCCATATTTATAATTCCTAGTTATAGCCATAGTTGTTATTATTATTGTTATTATTATCATTATTATTATATCCATTAATTAACACCAGCCCCTCAGAGCATGCCATTCTACTTAAAAGCACTAATGAAAACTTGGAATATAAGTTCCAGGTGTGGCAACCACAGCAGCGTTTAAGCCTGGATTAAAACGAGTCTAAACAGAAGCTTCATCCTCAGATTAGCATTCCCATTATTCCAGCAGTGTACAGGGAGGGGTTCTTATTTCCAAAAATGTATTTTTGAAGGATTTGGTGATGCTTAAAAGCTGCTGGGGGCAGTAGGAGAGCTGGTAGGAAATGTGTATATTATATACTTCTATACTATATATATTAATATTATATTAATACTTATAATAATTTGACTACATTAATACTTCTAATTAATAAAACTTTATTAATACTCCTATATTATATGTAGAAGTATATATATATAACACATATAGAAGTATTAACTAAGCCTGAAACGTGCACCTCTGCTGACTTTGGGCTGTGCAACAGCCAAGACGGGTGGGACCCCCTTGGATGACCCCCGTGCCACGTGTTCCTGCTTTCCTCTCTCCCCTGCCATCTGCTCCACATTCCCACAGTGTAACAGCCCGTGGTAGGTAGGGAAGGAGCAGGAATTCCAGGCTGGGCCCCTCTGCCTTCCCTGCGCTCTCCAAATTGGGAGCAGGTGATCCCCAGCCCAGCGACCCCGGGCTCCCCTCGTGCCCGTGTCAAGGCCGTTTATGAAGGGCCCTGGGAAGATAAGAAGTGATGGGACACAGGAATAAAACACGGCTGCCCAGCCCACTCACCTCACCGATGGGAAAAGCAGGAAAATTGGAACCTGCTGGAGAGCAGACTCCCTTCGGCTCGGCTCAGCCCCACGTGAAAATGCAAAGCTCAGGTCCAAGGAATAGCAGGCAGACCCCAGAAGGGCAGATGTTCCATGAACCACCCGGATCCTGGCCAACCCTAAAGGTATTGGAGGCTGCTGCCCTAAGGAACAGCCTCCAATTGCACTATTCCCTAAATAAATCCAGGTGTTTATGCTGAAGGATCTAATTATTAGTATCTTGTCTGGCTGAAGTGCCAGCAGCTCTGGGGATTCCAGCCCCCTTCCATTAAAAGGCCAGGAAAACTGGTAATGGGGAAAGAAGTCGCTCTGAAAACCTTGTAAGGGGTGGGATTTGGGTGTTCCAGTCAACACTTCAGACACAGCATTTCAAAACAACTCCCAGCAGAGACTCCGAACAGGTTAAAATGACAGGACAGTTTCCACATTTCCAGCAACGTGCTCCTGCCTGAACCAGAATGATTCCAGAGCCCAGACGGGGATTTAGGTCTGCAAACCCTATATAAATTATGTCAATATATATGAAAAATAGGTATTTGTCATCTGATTACATTTGATGCCTTGGAAGGATCGGGTACATTTTCCTGCCCTGTTTATTGGCAGAGATAGAAGTGGGACAGACTGCTTAGAAATAAATCAAACCTGAAGTATTAGCAAGAAGTTTGAAATATCTCTTTTAACTGAACAAAATTTTAATTAACTAATTATTTTTCATTTGTTGGGATGGTAACTTGAGTAGCTCTTCCCATTTCACAGGCTAGGCAAGAGCTCCGTTTTTAATGAGAGAAAACAAAAATCCGCCTTTTTATTAGGAAAAAATTCCTCCCTGAGAGGATGGGGAGGGGTTGGGATGGAATTCCCAGAGGAGCTGTGGCTGCCCCATCCCTGGAAGTGTCCAAGGCCAGGTTGGAGCGAGCTGGGCTAGTGGGAGGTGTCCCTGCCTGTGGCAGGGGTGGAACTGGATGATTTTAAGGTCCCTTCCAACCCAAAGCATTCCAGAATTCCATGATTCAGCACTTCCCAGTTGTCACCAAATGCCTGCTGGAATTGCAGAGAGTCCTTTCCCACTCCAAGGCAGCATTTTCAAAGGCTACTCATACCCACCAGGCTTATGATCATTATTAATTACACCCATTAAAGGTGCCCATCAGCACAGCATCTGGGCACTACCCGTGTTTGATTATTTATTTATAAAAAAATTCTCCAACCTTGTGACAATTTTAATCAAGTGTTTCAGTTGATAATTGCAAGCTGTCAAGGTTAATACAATAAGGCTCATCTCTAATTCTTTTTCCATTTCCCTCCAAGAGGAAAAAAAAAAAGAAAAAAAAAAAAGAAAAGACCCTCTGGGATAATGACTGTGGTTTCTATATTCCCAACTCATCAGGGAGTGTCCTGCATTGAACCACCTTTATTGAAAAGTTACATCGATTCAATATATAGTAATACAGGCAAAAATAATTACAGCTTTGCTTGCAGTGTAAGACCTTAATCCAAACCTCACAAACATTCAATAAAAAGCCATCCAGGCTGGGAATAGGCTTTTGACAGCGCAGCCCCAGCGGGGGGTGGAGGTGGGGTGGAAATGGGCAGGGGAGGGTGTGTGAAAAGAGAGGGGAGCACAGAGCAAAGCCCTCAGATGAGCTGGGGGGAAGCCAGGTGAGAATTCCAGGCAATATTCCTCAACTGACTTGTTCTTTGTTGCAGAAGGAGGTTGCAGCAGGAGATGAAATGCCTCTGACACAATTTGGCTTCTCCGGGTTATATTAAAGTCTTATGGGAGTTTGGGCTCTGGCAGGTTCATCCCAACAACCTCCAAGGAGCACTTAGAGCCTGGAAGGGCGAAATATTTGGGCTGAGGGCGCAAAAGTGAGGAGAGGAAAAGAGGGACTTCCACTTGCGCAGGAGGAAAGGAAGGGAGGGAAATTAGGGATCCCCAGACCCGAGGGGTAACAACACAAACCCCTGAGTGCAGCCCTGCTGTTGCCATCACTAGTTTGAGTCCAGGACTGCTGGATAATCGTGGAATCGTGGAATGCTTTGGGTTGGAAGGGACTTAAAGCTCATCCAGTGCCACCCCCTGCCATGGGCAGGGACACCTTTCACTATCCCAGGTCGCTCCAACCTGGCCTTGGACAATTCCAGGGATGGGGCAGCCACAGCTTCTCTGGGCAGCCTGTGCTACTGCATATCTTTTTCTTTTAAATAATTAATATTTTTTATTATACAGTAAAAAATGTACTTTCCCTTCAATCTAATGAACTCCTCAAAATTCTGCACGTGCAAGAATGAAAATATTTTAAAAGAGATATGGCAGAAATTCAGGCTCCGTCTTTGCTTCGGTTTGCTGGCGGAAGTTTCCCACCATTAAAAAAAAAGTGGAAATAGTGTCGGTAACAATGAGAAAAAAGCATTTATGCCAATATGGACTTAGTCCCTTGGGAGTAGAGTTTAAACTACGCTGGCAACAGACCCTGGATGTCTCCAATTAAGCCATGCTTAGCTATGCCAGGGGCTGAGCCTGTGCCAGGAGAGAAGGTTACCCCAGGCAGGGACTGTGCAGGTGCTCCTGGAGTTGCTTCAGGCAGGTTAGTCAGACACAGAGCTTAAATTCCGGGAGCCAACCGGGCTGATTTTGCCTGAGGCGGATTAGGAGGAGCCTGTTCCTCTGGGATACCTGTGGGAAGCACCAGCATCCGAGGGCACGCACTCACCTTCCCTCTTCCACAGCCCAGCGGAGTCTGGAGCAGGGCAGCAATCCAAGGCTTAATCAAGCTCCTAAGGCATGTGGTGAATCCACAGGGAGAAGGCTCTCCAGTGTGGAGACAGGACCACTAGGATTAATTTTTGGGCTTGGGGGGTGAGGAGAGGGAAAGAGCAGCCTCTGGGTGTTCGCAAAAAATCTCTCTTCCAATGCACAAACACACCCCCCAGGAAAAACCCCAACAGGTATACAAATGTTCACCTGCTTTATTTGGGTTTATGTGTGTAGGGTTTGAAACTCTGAAAAACAACAGCAAATTCCTAAGCAATTACCAAAAAAAAAAAGTAGCTATTTGACTTGGGGCTGTTTGGTTTCACTTTCTCTTCCATCTATCTGCTAAAATTGGCAGGGACTTTAGCCCCAGTCACTCAGAAAATATGAAAATATTTATTTTCCTATTGTATTGAATCACAGACCGTATCCACAGTTGTTTGCAAACACAGCTCCAATAAAAGACTCGTGTGAGCTGAGGAACTTGCCCTAAGCACTTTTTTAAACGCTCTGAACGTGAGGGTGAAATTAATTCTTAGGGGACAGGGCTTTAAACCCGTGAATAATCCCACAAATTTCAGGGAACATAAATCTTTGCAGGATTAGGACCTTGCACTGCACCGAGGCCCCTTTGAAAATATGAGTCACTCATTTGTTATATAAATACATATAAACTTAACTTACCCCTGGAAACCTCGGGGAGCAGCACCAGTTCCAGGCAGCTTCAGATGTTGCTGTTGTCAGTTCTGAGGAGCAGGAACTGCAATTAAAGGCGGGGAGAGTGACTAATAAATAATTTACATAAGGCCAGCGCTCTGGGAATGCGCCAGGTACAACCGCAGCGCTTCAGAGGGGGAAACCAGGCAGGGGAGTGGGGCTGGTCCGCGATTCCCACTGAAGCCAGATTAGCAAAGCCCAGCCCTGAGCCTTGCCCAGTGATCCGGGACTTGGAATTCCCCGGCTGGGTCCCCTCAGCAGCACGTGGGTGAATTCCCTTTGCTTCCACGTCTTTCCTTGCTCACAACACAACCCTTCCAGCCAGCGGGTGGGGAGGGAAGAGCCTGCTCCCTTCGGGTTTTCAGGGATGGTTTTCAGCGTGCAGCTCGAGGAAGGGGGAGAAGCCTGAATTTTTGGACTGCTCTCAGGAGATAAGGACGCAAAAACGGGCAGAGTTTGCTGAAAATACCTGTACTGAGAGCTGAAATGATGCTCTTTTACTCGTTTAATAGCCACGGTGGGCCTTGGCTTTTCATGGAATGGTTTGGGTGGGAAGGCATCTTAAAGTTCATCCAGTGCCACCCCCTGCCATGGGCAGGGACACCTCCCACTAGCCCAGGTTGTTCCAACCTGCCCTTGGACACTTCCAGGGATCCAGGGGCAGCCACAGCTTCTCTGGGAATTCCCTCCCAGCCCCTCCCCACCCTCCCAGGGAGGGATTCCTTCCTTTTGGTGAATTCACTCTGAAATAACAACACTGCCATTGCCTGTCTCACGGTCAGTTCTCACCATCTCTGTTCTCACTTCAGCACAAAACCACCAAAACACACCGAATCTCATGTTTAAGCTCAGATCAGGCCCTTCCTGACTGACCACAACAGGGTGCAGGGCTCAAAGGTCTTTTGTTCCACAGCATTTTGCCACAATGTCATCTTTGTCCATTTTCTTTTGCAGCCATGACTGGTCTTGTCGTTCCCCCGATGTAAGGAAGGGGCAGCTTTGCTCCTCTCCCTCTTCCCTTTCTTCCTCCTCTTTTTTTTTTTTTCCATTTTTCTTTTACAGCACAAAACTACTTATTGTGATGGACCACTAAAAAGAAAAAAAAAAAATAGCACTACAAGCTCTTTTTTGGGGGGAAAGCCAGGCCCAGGAAAAAAAAAAAACGAACAACAAAAACAACAACAACAACAACAAAAAAGGAAGAAATTTTATGGATTGGACAAGGTAGAAATCTGCATCTTTTACCTGTTTCATGTTTCTGACACAACCACATCGACTCCTCAAACATTGGGAACGAAGAATCAGCCAGAGCCAGGATGAGCAAGAGCTGCCAGAACGGAATCAGAAATGCAAAGTCTTTCCTGGAAGACACGAGACCTTCCTAAGATTTGTAAAATATTCCAAGGGAGGAAAAAAAAAAGAAAAAAAAAAAAGAAAAAAAAAAAGAAATTGGCAAAAAAAATGATTCAAGCTTGATATTTTGGATACAATTTGTTTTACTTTGTAGGGGTAAAAAAAGCTGAAGTTTCTATTTTCTATGGAGCCTTTCAGATATCGATTTAGTTTATGCAGAAAAAAACCAATTCAACAAAACAGGGTACCAGCATGAAAGAATTTCTAGGACAAAACTGACATGAATGATGGAACTTTGGTGTATGTGTGTATTTGCTTATAGTTTAACCTCTTTAAAAAAAAAGAAAAAAAAATGTAAGATGTTTTACAATTATTTAAATAAATAAACTTGTAACTTATTGTATGTAGAGGTAGAAATTAAACCCTTTTTTGGATTTTTTCCTCCAGCTGTACAATGAAGAAAGATGACGCAAAAATGTAGTGATAAGTCTGAGATATATTATTACTGCTGCAATTGCTCCTCACTTTTCTCCCCTCCCTACTGAATTCATGTGCAAGGATGTATAGGATTCTTTCTGATTAACAAAAACCACCACAGACTTTTACAGGCGTCGTGGTTTAATTCACGTACGAATTTTCACCCTCCCCCCCATCTTTCCCCCTCGCATTTTTTTCGCCTCAATTAAAATATTCAGGTACTAAGATGAACTTGCTGAGTCTCAAAGACCCAACTGGTGAGTGAGTGGCACTTCGGGGTTTGAATGGATGGGGTTTTTCATGAGGTACTGAGATTATTTTATAGGTTCAATGTATGAATTAGGAGGGAAAGGGTTCTCTGGGGTTTTCCAGGTAGTTAGAACACCTTAAGTTCAGTTATACTTCATATTAAGGGTGCATTTATAAAGGGTAAATATGTATTTGAATGATTTATGCACTTTTATCCTGAGTCATTAAAAATGGTAAGTATTTTCCAGTTATATGTCGAAGTTCATAGAGGTAATTGATTGCTTTGGATTTTTCTGCGTTTTAGGGTTTAAAAAAAACCAAAAAACAAACAAACAAACAAAAAGTTCAGTTCTCCTTTGCATCTCCTCTCCTGAAACTGGGAGGTGAGAACAAGCCTGACAAAATAAATCACTGGTTGTCTGACTGAACCACTCAAAAGAACTGGATTGTTGGAAAGCCGTTTTTTAGTGGAGGAAAAAAAGAAAAAAAAAATCAGTTCCACTGCAGAGATCCCACTAAAAGCCCACAATTCACAGCTGCATGGAGAGCTGTCCCTATGGAATTCAATAAATAAACCCTACATATGGCCCCTGAATCTGTGCTTGTCCATGTGCCCAGTAGTTTTAGGGATGGGTGAGGAAAACTGCGTCCTTGGTGATCCTTAAATGTGGCAGCTGATGTTCTGGACGTGGGGTGGTGGAGCTGGGACAACTTGGAGCTCCCTTTCCCAGGTCAGCTGCTGGGAGAAATGTGGTTAATGGATTTAAATGTACTCAAGAAACACGGGATGTGTTTCTTAAGCAGGGCGGAAGAGACAAACGGGGCTGCTCTGCTCGGTCCTGAAGGTGCTCCACGTGTTGGGAAGGAGTTCTGTGTCCCAGGCTGGGTTGGGAGGTTTAATGGGATCTTCATCAGGTGCCTTCTCAGTGCTGTAATATTCCATTTTAATAGGGGGGGAGAGGCTTTATTGCCTGCTAAAACTCAAGGCCCCGTTTATCATATCAGCAAAAACGACAACTAGAAGTGATTTTAAAGAGGGATTTGGTGGGAATTACGTGTTTTTAAGAAGCGTGAGCATAGTTAGGGGCTTCCAGCCAGGCTGCTGCAAGTGTCTGCACTCCAGAAAAGATGAAATAAAAGAATTCACCTTCGTGATTGACGCTGTGGGTTCTTTGCCTGCCCTTCGTGCCGTCAAGGATCGGGCAAACAGCAACCCCAAACCCAAGTGATCCCTGAAATATGAAGGAATATGAAGGAATCCCAGGTGTTAAGAAGCCTGGAGTAGGTTCACCTTCGATAGCACAGGGTCTGACCTGGTCATGGACATTCAGAGCAGCAAAACAGCCACAAAAACCCCTCCAACCCCACAAATATTTCATAGGTACCAGCATCCCAGCAAGAGTGGGAAGTCTGAAATCGTGATTGGAATTGGGCATAAAAAAACCAGATTGAGGGTTAGTAGAGCTGGGATTAAACCTTCCATGAATTTCAGTGAAAACTACACTGAGCCCTAAATTAAAAAAATTTATCTTGGACCAGGCTCATTTTTATCATATTCCCTCCTCTATTTTGGCCTACTAAAAGACCCCAAACAGCTCCAAAGCATTACAGTGGTGGATTTTTTCCCCCTGCCCTTCTCTGCACAGGCTCCTTCTAAAATTTATCATCAAATAGACTCAAAATTCCAAGTCCAACAAACATTCCAGACCAACAGAAATTTCTAGGTCCCCTGCTACTTTAAATCCTCTCACTTTTTTTTTTTTTTAAACAAATAAGATTTTCATCACAAAATCTCCGTCAGAAAGACTTCCAATTTAAAAAAAAAAAAAAAAATTGAGACATTTCAGGGTAAAAAAAAAAGTCTTCTGTTCATTGTCCAGCCTTCTTTTTTATTATGGCTTAGTCAGCACAGGCACAGGGTAAAGATCCACCACACCAATGAAGGCTTGGGAAGATTCAGGGGAAAAATTTACAGGCTGGCAATAAATAAAAAAATAATAATAAAAAAAAACCCACAACAAGGAAAGTTCCTGAAACATTCCACATTCCTTTCACACTTCGGTTGGTTTTATTTGCTCTGTCCAGTTGCTCAAGTTGCCACGGGGCCAAGCGAGAAGGAAAACCTCCCTAGAAAGCTGCTCCACGTTCTTGCAGGAGGAGGCACGAGTGTAGCTGCCCGTGTTGATGCAAACATTGGAAAAGTGAATTCTTCTGGTTTGATTTGAGCCAAAAAAAAAAAAAAAAAAAAAAANAAAAAAAAAAAAAAAAAAGAAAAAAAATAAAAGAATTAAACATAGGAATGATTTAGAACATGAGTTTGGCTCGGGCGTGGAGATCATGGTACTTGAGATGAGGGGAGAACTGGCTGGGAGCTTCCAGAAGAGAAAAACGTGTGTAAATAAATACAACCCTCGGCCATGACAGGAGGACTTTGGCAGTGGCAAAGCACCCAACAAAAAGGACAAAAAAAAAGAAAAAAAAATAATGTAAAAATTGATGCGTAAGGATTTTTTCCTCCAGTGTGATGAGCAAATCTGTCCTCTTTTAGTCCTTGCTGTCGAAACTTTCCTCTCTGCCACTAGAAAGGTGAAAGTGCCGCAATAGAAAACTGCAAATTTTACCACAACTTTCGAAGGGTACATTTTATTTCCTTATTTATCTTGGTATAGCATCTTACTCTCCCCTGTTTCTTTGCACACCTCCAATATGCATGGTTTTTAAAAACCTTCTGTAAATTAAAGGCCTCATTTCTCCCTCCTGTATAGTTTTGGGGTTGGCTGGTTGGTTTTTTTTTTTTTTTGGTTTCTTTGCTTTGTCAGTTATCCACAGTATGAAGTTGCTATGCACAGAGCTTTTGTAAAGATAGCTTTTCTTGGGTTATTTTTTGTTGTTTTGTTTACTGTTTTTAATGGTCCTACTTACGGAAGAATATCTTGTTTGTAAAATGAATATGTCTACTTCAGTTTTAAACTTTAAATTATCCTAACAAAAAAAAAAAAATAAAATTTTTGTACTGTAAACAAAGGGGGGGAATTATCTTAATTTCAGCACGTTCAATATCCTTTTTCATCTTTGTGGGTCACTCAGGGCAACAATAACACTCCAAAATTATAATTATATGTACGGGAGGGTTTTAAAACCAAGCTTTCGTGATTGGCTGTAAAACATCCACACGTAATCTGGTAGAGCCTGATTTGGATTATATTGGTCATGGAATAAGGTCTTTTCTAATCATTCCTTTATTAGAATTGGTGAATAAATGGATACTATGTGGTAGTTTAGTCCTTTTTGGGGAAGAAAGGCCTCGAAAAGTAGGACAGGGGGAGTCCTTTTTGGACACCTTCCCTTTTTGTGACAATTGGCCAAAGCACAAAATCAGAAAACAAACCTGGGGCTGACTGATCCCGGACTAGTTTTGGGCTCCTTGGCCCTGTTTTAGGCACGGTCTTTGTGCATAGCCCCAAGCAAACAGCAAATTTAGGCTGCAGAGTCACACTGGCTCAAAACATAAAAGTGAAGTGCAGTGCACACTTCAGTCACAGGGATGCATAAACCAGAGCACTGGAAAGTGCTTGGGAAATGGTGATTGACTCTCTAAACCAGCAATATTCCATTTTCTCGAATGAAAACTACTGGAAAGGATCAACCAACTGAAAATTTGCATTATGAAAGCCACTTCTCCTGAGACATTTTTGACTAAGGGCAGAATATGAGCCACTGTTTCACTGCCAGTGAAAACATCTGCAAACATGAGGCACCATCAGCCAAAAGCTAAGGGGAGAACAGGGATTTTTTCGTGATCTGCATCAATTACTCCTTCCAGGAGAACGTGCAATTAGTAGATGACCTTCACGCCAGCAGTGAAACCCAAGTTGTCCACTGTCCTGGTGAAATATCCTTCATCTCCTCTCAAACAGAGGCCCATTCTACTGAAAATCTGATTCAGCTCCTTCCCCTCCCACCCCAAGAAATCCCAGCAGTGTATTAAGTGCTGATTTTAGTGATAAAACCACCAGTTCCTGTCAAAGAGATTCTCAGCCTTCAACAGTGACCTACTGTTCAACCCGGCCAGGAGGTTTGCTGTGCAGATGAAAGCTGGAGATCTGCTGTTCCCACTCCTGCTTTGCTGCCCCTTTTAAGGACTTGATGATGTACAGACACAACATGGGCTCGTGGGGTGTTGCTGGTGTCGCCTTCAGAGCTGTCCTGGGGTCTGAGCAACTTCCAAAGGAAATGCTGTGGAAGGGGATACATGAGGTTTTCAGGGGGGAAAAAAAAATTAAGCTCTTAACTCAAAAAAAAACCCAACCCCAACAAACATCTCCCTCCAACCCCAAGCAGCTTAGGCTATGCAGGACTATCATCTGCACGCAAAGAGAATCTCTACTAAAACACCCCCAAAAATCTCTCAGATCAGGCACATTGTCGTGGTGAACCCGTGCCATCAGCAGTCTTCCTCCATTCTGAAAAGCCAGGGGGAAAAGGCTTTGCTTTTCTTGGTCCACATCAAGACCAATAAAGGCCTGAAACCTTCAGCCTTGTGAAGCCCTTGGCTCCCCAGGTTTGACACGAAGATCTCTTTGCTGAGCTGCCCTCTGAGGGAAGAATTTAATGCCATTTGTCCCATCAGATGTAGAAAGTGCCCCTTTCCCAAAGGCAAGGCTGTTAATATGTACAGGATCAGGAACACCAGAGGCACAGGGACAATGGGAACTCTTCTCTGAGGGATTCCGCGGGTTGTCTTTGTCTGGGCAGGTTGGGCACAGCTGCCAGGTTCAGAAAGGCCTTTCAGAGCAGCACATCCTCTCCCACCCTCCTTTTTGTTCTCCTTCGCAGGTCTTTTCTAGGTGGCTCTTGGTAAAAAACCTGATTTTCACTCAAACAAACAGTGAAACTAAAGCCACTCATCCAGCCCCTCGCTCAGGGCGAGGGGGGAATTGCCGGAGCAGCTCAAATATTTATCTCCCTGACAACCCACAGCTGTTGAGGTGCAAAGATCTGAAGCTTTAATGTGCACGGGGTTAGTTAAGTAGGAATGTCTCATTAACTCCACGTGCAGGACTGGATTAACCAGCAGCTGGTGGCCGTGGCAGAGGGTGCTGACAGAGCAGCCGGGACAGAGCCAGCGGGGAGCAAACCCCAGGGGAGATCAGGGCGAGGGGAAACCCAACACTTCCCCCTCTCAGAGAGGAAAGCACCAAATACCGTCCCGTGGAGGCAATATTAGAAGGCTGGGGGAAGCACCACAAGGGGAGGGTGGGGAAGGGAAATCTGAGCGGTCTTGCTTTGGCTTTGTGCAAAGTTAGGGCAATAACAAAGACACAGGGATGAGGAGGCTCCAACCTGCCCTTTTCCAGGTCCTTTTCTGCGGGGAGACGTGGGTGGAACATGTTGTTTGCTCGTTAGTTTAGCAAGGTTTATACTTTGTGTACTCGGGGGAAACTCATCCAGCTCATTTCTGTGTTGTCCAACTCAATCCAGAGTGGACACAGGGGTTGTTGCTACTCAGCTTTGAACAGCAATTAGTAACTGCCTCTATAATGAGGTGCTTGCTATAATCTTGCCACCATTAAAATCAGTGGCAGCTTCAAACTTAATAGTGAATCAAGGTTTCAAAGAATTCGGGGTAGAATTGGTTAGGAATTATATATAGCAATAGTTCCTGAGGAAGAGTAAAAAAGGAGAGGGGAGTGGAACTGGGGGATAAACAGCACAAGCAAGAGAGTTTATCTGCTGGCAGTAATTCCACCTCTTCCTGTTTGCAAGCTCAAAAGTTGCCCGGAGATGGATCCTTGGCTCTTGCAACCCCAAGTTGTGGAGCTGGACCAATCCATGCCATCTCTGTATCTGGCCACATCAGTGCTTTCCCCTCCAGCCAGCAAACCTCAAACACAGAGTAAGTGGGGGAAAAAAATACGAGCACTGGATTTCTTTCATGTTCACACCCATCCCAGCACAGCAATCGTGGAATGGTTTGGGCTGGAAGGGACCTTAAAGACCGTCCAGTTCCAGCCCCCTCCAACATGTGAGGGTCTCCAAACCCGTACCCACCCTGGAGGGTGATGTATAAACACAGCAGGGAAACACTTCCTGACCCAAAAGGAGTTCCAACCACTTTTCAAGTTAACAAAGTCCACCCAGAGAGCCCGGGGAGGTGGGACAGGAGCTGAAGTGGCAGCAGTGCCTGAACTATGTCCTTCTGTCCATTATTTACACTCTGTGAGGGTGCTGCTGCTTTAAATGAAGGGGTTTTACAGCTCCTTCTCGCAAGACAAGAGCCTGTCTACACTTTGCCAGAGTGACTTTGCAAATACTCTGCACTGCCAGTTCCCAGCATCACAGTTATTCCCAATTTTAAGGTCCTTTGAAAACCTCCAACTTCTGGAGGCACAGGAATAGCAGCTTCTTAAGTAACCTTCTGGCCTATTAATTTGCAAAGGAAGATCCTCAGAAATACAGTGCAGCTTTTCAAAAAGGCATTGATGAGTATGTTTACAATGCTGATTATTTTTAATTTAGGTCGTGATTTTTAAGGTATGACTCAATTGTTTCTATGCTTAATAGAGAAAGCAAGCGAGCAACCTTTAGGGGATGTTTTGGATGGATTTGGAGAACATAACTACCCATGAGGAGGAATTCAAGCACCTTTTCTCAAGACTCTTTGGTTTAATTGGCTGAAACAATATTCCATAAGAAAATGGTGTTTCTCTGGGATTGGGATGGAGAAGGACTCCTCCCAACACCTCACTGCCATTGCGGGAACTTGATTGGAATTTACCAGCAGGGTCCCTGTGACACTGCAACTGCTGCAGTCATTTCTTTGTCTTTAAAATGCCATATAATTGCTAATGTAATTAGTGATGTATACAGAGGGGGCCCGTGCAATTACCAAGTCCTAAGATCAAGTAATTAATGTTCTGTCAACAAAACAGCAACTGTTTCATTAACAACTGTCTGGGTTTGAAAACAGATCAACTCAGAACGTACCCACTTGGCTGAGTTTGGCAACAGCAGCGAATTCAAACCCAAAACACCCCAGCAGAGATCGACTGCACGTGGAAAGTGGGATTGAGCTGTTCTCCAGTTCCAGCTCCCAGTCATTCCTCCTTCCAGGGAGAGGAGGAGTCATCAATCCTGCTCAAGGAGACAGGGCTCACAGCTGTGCCGTCTGTGCCGGCAACTGATGTCCCCGGTTTTATGAATAATCTCGAGCATTAAAAACTTGCAGAGGGCTTCAAGGACCTGCAGAGGTTTATTGAACTTTGCGGGATTTGGGTCTTTGGTCTCTGATTTTGCCGTCCTTTGAATTTACTTCATGTTCCCAAGGTTTTCCCTAGCACCATGACCCAGAGCACCTTTCTCAACGTGGCAGGAGGGGATGCTCGCCTTGATCTGATTTTTCACTCTCCTTGTCCTTCATAAAATTGTTGGTTTTACAAAGATGTTTTTAACAGAGATTTACCTCGTCCTGCTCCTCACAGGTCTTTTTTGACAGCTCACATCCCTCAAAGTGTTAACCAGACCCACTTTTGTATCTCCTGCCTACCTCCTTGTCTCAATGCTGATATCAAGAGGCCACTTCCAAGGGTGAAACCCTGACAGGCGAAGACTGGAAGGAGCAGTTTTGGTCCTACACAAGTCTGGTCTCTGCTGTGTAACCTCCAGCACGATCTGCTGGTTCTGGATCTCCCAGTTTGCAGTCGAGAGAGGGATTCCAGGTCCAGTTCTCCCAGGACACATCACGGACTCAAGGTCCTGATGCACCACAACACACCTCAAATTTCCAGGGCGGGAATGGTCCCTGCTCCCTCAAAACCAAACTTTGTGGGAATGGTCCTTATCCCCTCAATATGACACTTGCTGGGCAAAGAGCATTTGCAGCACCCCTGCCTTTAGCCCAGGACAAGCTCTGTGCTCCATGGCCACCCCATTCCCTCAGAAGATGCAAATTCCATCCTCCAGAAACCCATCCTTGCCCATTTTTTCCCTGCCTCAGGACACAGCTGACACAGCCATGGATGCACAATAGCTGTGGCAGGATGGAATGAAGCAGCAGGAGCAGGAGGGATCAAGGAGGATTTCCGGAGAGATTTGCAACACAAACAAGCACGAGGAACTCTAAAAGTACACAATTTTCCCTCCCGCTCTGCGCGTGTCTTTTCATTACAGGGTAATTAAAGAACACTTTAAAACTGTGATTAATGTGCTTTTTAGCTTCAGAGAAATCACATCTTTGATGTCAGTTGCTTAAACATTCAGTTTACTCTGCCATTGAGGAATGGAAATAAATAAAGAATGCCAAGGATGCTTTTTTCCCCTCCTCCCGCTTTTTGCTCGCTATAGGGAAGCTTTGTAACAGTCACGTGGATAAAAATGAGATTCAGGCAACCAAACGATGCCCTAAACGAAACCCTGGACCAGCTCTGGCATCACACATGAAGTGGCACAGTGTGGTTCAAGCAGCAGTCGGAGGTTCCCTTTTCTAGGAAGCTCCATGCAGCAGCAATAGTTCAGATTATTTGATTTTAAGGGGATTGAGGGAAGCAACTGTGATGATAGAGATCCCCAGCCAACACCAGGTGACTTCACAGTCCACTCCCTGGGCACAAACACCTGAGGGAACGAGCTGCTCCCTATGTCTTTGGCAACACCAGCAAATCCCAGATGCCCAAAGCCTGTTTTCCTGCTTAGTTTGAGGCACTGATTGAAGCAGTGCCTCTCCAGGGCGCTTGGTTTTATTCCATGTAACTAGTTTTAACCATGGGTGAATTTACACATGATGGAGAGTTAAGAAAAAGGTCAGTTCTAAGTGCCCTTATTTTTCCTTCCATTTAAGATCTGGGCTCCATAACCACACACAGACCCTTGATAACCTGCACTACAGGTCTTTTATCATAAAGATTATGGAGGTGTCTAGTCCCATAATAGTGTTTTCAGCCCACTGGCAGCCTACAGAGCCAATGTTTTTCCTTAAAGAATAATTTTCACCTTTTCTCCATTTCTCCTTTCTCAGCCTTTCCCTTTCCAACACATCATTATAGAAAAATAAAAAGTAAAAAGGCAGAGTTTGCGTGAATAAATTGATCTATTAACCTATACGTAAGCATCAGTTCCTTAAAATGTTTTTGGAGCTTTATTGGCTTTTTTTCCCCCTCGTTATTCTGTCCTCTTTGCATAAATCCTGCCTGGCACTCCTCCTTCCAAATATTTGTACCTTGTCACACCTATATGCAGATTGAAAATTATGGAGGCTTTTCATTCAGTTGCTCCTGGAAGAAGAAGGGAGGGGGAGGGAGGAAGGGGAAGAGCCGAGTTTAATACTCTACAGTAGCACAAACCCTCCTGGGCATAAAACATGGTTCAGGTAGACACATCTGGTGAAACGCATCACATCAAATTAGTACCAAGGGTATTGAGATTCTAAGATGACTGGCAGACAATTCCCTTTCTAATGTAGCGCTTTGGAGATTGTCGAAGAAACTCGAATCCCAAATCTCCCGTGCAATGAGTGATACTAAACATGCCTGCTCAAATACTGAAAGTGAAGATCAAAGGCGCGGTGGCCAAATTGGCTTTGCAAACAAAGCAAGCCCGGAGATCCCCCGGAGAACGTGGTGCTAATTTTATCAGATCTCCCCGACTTCTCCCTCCCGACGGTTTGTCATTTAAGAAAAAAAAAAATAAAATAATAACAATAATAATAATGATAAGGAGAATGCATTTCTCTCTGACTGTCAGGAAGCTGGTTGTGAGACAAACAAATTCGGTCCCTTTCGAGTGTGCGCTTTGCAGGGCACCCAACAGCCTTAATGGAGTTAAAGTGAAAGATGAGAACGTTTCCCCCTCTGAAAGCTGCCCACATTTTGGTCCCTGAACCACACTCTGACACACACACACACACACGCACACACACAGAGTGCCATGAATATTTCAATACAACTCAGCCTTTCAGATCAATACAAGGCAACTCTCAAGCTCTATTGATTTTTCGGAGGTTTGGCTCACAAGGGTGATAAAATATTTCTCAAGTTATGAAACCTGAGCTCAGGAGCTTTTGCTGACACTTCAGCATTTACCAGACACGTCTCTCTCTCTCTCTCTTTCTCTCTCTCTCTCCCTCTGCCTGGATTTATGACTAAGCAATAAGTCTTGGGAAGGTGGGCACTATCATCCCATAGGGCCCACTTAGGGTCAAAAAAAAGAAGTCAGGATACAGGACAGCCCTTCAGGTCCTTAAACTTCTGTTTTCTGTGGTAATCACTTATTCTTTTCCACATGCCCTCAAAGTCCTTATTCCAAGATTCATTAGCCAGCGAGTGAATTCCCTCTCAGTTACCCCTGTAAGCTGTCAGAAAGAAAGGGACACCAAAGCAGACACCAAATAAAGCAACTCCCTGCTGAGGCAAGGGAGATAATCCTCTCCATATGGAAAGGAAATATACTTAATTATGTATTTATGCATGTCATTGCAGGCTTATATCTTGTTTCACTTTCATCCACAATGATCCCAACCTATTTAAATATAATGAGTAAACATTTCTGGGTTTACAATAACAGAAACACACGGTCGCTCTTCGTTTCCCAACCATTTCCTTCCAGGACGTGGCAGTTTCGATTTGTCCTGGAGCAGCACCCAGGGAAGGCAGTCGTGGGCTGTGACTCCATGGCACTAAGGTGTTTGTAATCCCAAAAACCAGAAGGCAAAACCACTGGCCCCAGAGAGCTGGAGAAGCATTTTGAGACAGAGGATGGAATCTGCGGGTGCTGGTTGCAATATTCTAATTATTCCTTCCCGAGATGGGTGTCTCTGCCTAACAAAGGATTACATTTTTAATCCAGTGGATCCCACACAGTCCAACACAGTGAATCTGGGGCCAAGGTTGTTTGCTGGCCCCCACCAAGAGACCTGTTGCATGTGAATCATAGAATTATAGAATATCCTGAGCTGGAGGGGGCCCACAAGGATCCTCCAGTCCAACTCCTGGTCCTGCACAGACTCCCCAAAATCCCACCCTGTGCCTGAGAGCATTTGGCAGGTTTGGGGCTACAACAAGCGAATAACTCTCCATGTACCTCAGTTTCTTTGTTCCCTTGTCTTTGTCCCGCCTGTTTACATCACCAATCCCTTGGTGTAGGGGGTGGCTGAATCACATCCCAATCAGGAGGATTGAAGGAGAGCAAGATGAACACAAGCACCAGACCTTACCCTGGAATCTACCCGGGCCACGTGGACGTATTTTAAAAGACAAAGAAACACATTTCAACGGTCAGACGTTTGAAATGATACTAGATTTTTTAGGTTGGAATTAGATGTTTGATCGAACATTTCAAGTTTTTTGAAACCAAAGGCAGCCCCTACCACTGGAGGTACCTGAGGGGCAGAAATCTGTGAGAGCAGAGGGAGCAGGTCCGAGGCCTCATTCAGCCTCCCCGTTAGTCCTGAACCTCGTCAACACTTCTGCACCCAACGTGCCACCTCTCACTGAAGCACCACGAGGCAATTTTTGTAGGAAGATGACTATTTGTTATTCCTGGTGAACAGATAGAGCAGAAAGAGGAAAACGAGGTTAACAGGCTTGACCCCCCCCGGCGCGATGCGGTCCAGCGCCGTCGTATCGATTCCCCATCGCCTTCTCCCGCTCTCCCTCCATTTATGCCTCGGCTCTTTTGTTTTCGGGAATTAGGATTCATCTTTCATCACTGGAAATTTAAAGGCCTTTATGTTGGAATAACCTCGTTAAGTGGGACGAGCCCTGCCGACTCTCATTACCCGCCGGTGCCGGCCCTTCCCGGTGGGACGTGGCCACACACAATGGGCACCTCGTGGTGCTGCAGGGAACACCTTCAGTGCCTTTCCCTGGGAAATCTGCAATGGCAGAGCTGCTCATTAAGAGTTATTAGCAGCGTGTTAATTACTGGGGAGCAGCCGCAGGAGCTGAATCGCTTTGTCCATAACCCACCTCGCAGCAGTCGATGGCCTTTGCTGCGCCTGGGGCTCAGGGCCAAGGCTCATCTCCTGTCCTCAGACAGGCTCAAGCCCTTCCAAAGGTGGTGGCACTGCTGCTCCTTGCTCATCACATCCTCTGGATGGCCCTGGCTGTGGGATTCAGGTCCAGCAATCCCGCTGTGGAACGGTGCCATCTGGCCACCGGCTGAGGCCCGACCCTCACACGTTCACTTCCATTTTTCCTACAGCCTCCACCATTTCAGGCCCTTCAGCAATTCTGGACATTCCCGTTTGGCTGTTTATAGGGTGGAAATAATTTTGTCGGCGTCAGACTGGCCGGAAAAACCCAAGGATCAGCATTCCCAGTCCCCACACAGAGAAAATGCTGCGCTCCCCAGGAGGAAGCCAGGATATTTTTGAATCCTCGCCGAAGAAGTGGAACGACGAAATGATCATCCGTTTAATTTGCTTTTTCTCTTTCCTACTGATGCTTTGCACTGCATTGTTTTCTTCCATCTGCAGCAATATGATGGCTGGGAGGACTGCTTCCCACAGCCCCCAAATCCCCTCCCTCATCAACATGCTGCAGGTCTCTCCCATTTCATGTGTAACTCTCGCTTTTGGTGCATTGCCCCCAAGACTCAGCATTTTATATTTGGCTGCATTAAAAGCATATTCTCCGTTTACTGGCCTCAAACAGACTCAAGCCCACCCACTGCTACCTCCTCTCTCAGTCCATCCTCTTCTTCCAGAGAAAATAAGCTAAAATAGAGATAGTCCCCAAATATAAACGAGGCTGGAAACAGAGGTTCTCGGGAGCATCAAATAGGTTAAAATCCTAAAGCGCGCAAGTCCTTTTGAAGTATCATGCCCCCAAAAGCCTGAATTCAAAAGTGCTAAACAAATAGTTGTTGTGATGCTTGGTACTTTGAGAAAAGGGGGGAAAAAAATCACCCAGTTAATTATTTAACCTAAGGCACAGTTGAGTATCCTAATTTCTGGCCTTATCCCCAAGTTATCAGCAAATCTCTTCTGAAATATATACTTTTAAAAGTAAATAAATATTGTACTGGATCCTAAGTTGCTTTTAGGTAGTTCAGGAGGATATATTTGTTTAAAGTTATTTTAATTATTATTAATATTAGGGTTTTTTTAATACAGTAGCATCCAGGAGCCTTAAGGACCAGGGACACCTTGTGCTCCCCGCTGTCTCTCAGGTGGCAGGACACTGTCCCAGCCCCTGCCTGTTCCACAGCAGGTTTGAGAGGGGACCAAAGTGCAGAGCAGAGAGACCTGGGCAGATTCAGGGGCCAGGCAAGAGAGCACCCACAAGAGACATTCCCAGAGCTGCACCTGCAGTGAAAAGAGGCAACATAAAGAACATTTTCAACCTGACTCACAAAGAAGAGGATTTCTGTGCCTGGGCACTGATAGAGTTGTACTTCCCTGATCCAGAAAGCATCCAAACTGCAGCTAGACACCTAAAAAATCTCATTTGAGAGAGTCTTCCCTGGAGTAGCTTCCCTGAGGTGACAGAGCTTGGCAGGGTTTGCCCAATTTCTACTTTTCTGCCTTTTGTGATGGCCTTTTAAGACTCTCAGGAAGCGGAACACAAGAATTTCACCTCCCCAAACAAAACCCGGCAAAGAGAACTCATCATTCCCCTCATTTAAACACTTCTCAGCAGTTTCAGCGGCACAGCTCCGTGAATCCAAGAGCAGCTCTGCCTTTCCCTCCCACTTTGCCCCTTCAAAAATGCAGTGCAAGATCACGCCACCCGACCCCAGCTCCATCCCTCCCGTGGCAGCAGTACCTGGGAAGAATCCTAAGTTAGTAAAAGCCCACATCAAAGCCCCACATTGGCCATCTCTAATCAAATTACACTCCTCAAGCTGTTCGCTCCCCAAACCCCATCAAGTGGTTCCTAATATTTTTCCCACAACTGGCGTTAAACTGTAATTGCTCGCTGGGTCTTTCTGCCCCTCTTGAATAATTGGTGTTGGAACTGCCACTTTATAGTCCTTGGGAATGTGACCTGTCATTATAAAGCTTCTAAAAATATCAGTTAACACTTCACAATTTGCTCTCCTTTATTTCCTTCTGCAGCAATGGATGTGCCCTCCCTGGACCAGATACCTGATCTGCCTTTGAGCATAAAACCTTTCAGCAATAATTTTTGCAGTCATTTACGCAGTAACACCTCTCCCGTGCCTGGGAATAGAAAGTCAGGTCTTTAACGGATGTAAACTGGCAGAGCTCCACAGATTTTAATAGTTACCTCTTAGTTTACACCGCTCGGAGAGTTCACTAAGAATCTTTATACATTTACAAGCTCATTTCTCATTATTTAAAAGGAAAGGCTCAACTTGAATAGTTCATAGAAAATCAAACTCACGTGATAAGGGCAGCTGTTATTAGACAACAGATTTCCAGTCTAACTGGAGACTGTATTTCAGGACATCTCTAATGAGAGGTCTACTAAAAATATCAATATGCTTAATAATCTCCCTGAACTGGACCTTCAGTTCATAGGCTCAGAGTCTCATCTTCCAGCGTGCCAAACCCCACATTTCCAGTGGCAGATCCTTGGACTGGGGTGGGCAGAAGGCGAGGTTTTGACAGCAGCAGCCACAAGGATTCTCATTTGGAGAAGTTATACCCAGAGTTCCTTTTAGAGACAAGGGACTGCAGCACTGAAAATGCTCCGAAAGTCAGGAATTTCCTTGTGCAATCACAAACTTTTGTGGCTTTTCCCCTCAGCAGGTTCTTAGAGATTTTCAGCAGCGGCTGGTGCTCTGATTCCTGTCTCCTAAACCCCTGAGCTGCAGCCACTGCTGTTATTTAAAGTGCTCTAACACAGATAACCCTGCTGCTCTAGACCTGGTAGGCTCTTCCCAGACATCCCAAGCCATCCCACAGTGTCCAGGAATACTTAGATATAGAACATTTAAAGCACATTTCTTGACCAAGGATTGCCCAAGCTCTTTATGAAAGGGAGGAGGGAATGCCTCAGCCGTCCTGGAGCTGTGCATTCCTCCTTCCCAGCACAGCTCCAAGTGCTCCAGCCCGGCCTCATCCCTCATTTCTGAGTGCACACACCACTCAGACACCGAGCCCGGCTTTCAGAGGAAGGAGAGGCAGTTTTATCCAGCATTGTTGCTCAAACTCCACAGTAGGTTGACCCCCTGGCCTTTTCCAGCAATCTTTAATACCCAGTGTTACATGATTCCTCACGGCACTTCTTTGGCGCTGGACAGGGCAGAGGTCAAGGTCTGGAATGTCACCAGAGCTGCTACTTAGGAGGGGAGACAATTAGAGGATTGTCTAGACACTGAGCTCTGGGCTGTGCGTGATAAGCTGCAATCAGCCCTTGGAGGTGATGTAAACAAGCTGCTTGAGCTTTCCCTTCCAGCCTCCTCCTGCCTTTCCCGGCAGCTCTTGCGTTCTCCCTCCTCGTGCTGCTCCTTCCCTGCAGCTGGTGATCCAAACGTGCCAGCTGTGGGCACCACAGCTGCTCAGAGGGCAAAGAGCTGCCCTGCTGCAGCTCCCTCACACTGGGGCCTGGCTGTTCACAGGGATCATTTGTGTTACAGCATCGTTTATATAAAATGCAGAATCACGAACAGGACGGCGGAAGGACTCCCGATCCTAAAATAACACCCATTCCCCGACAGCCACACCGACCTCAGAGCTGTGGATTCAACCACTTCCAGAAAGGAGCTGAAGCTGCATTCCCCAAGCCCAGAAAAGCACATTAAGCCACTGAGTTATTGCACTTCAAATAACCAAACAGACCAAAAATAGCCAGGAAAACCCATTATTCACGAGCATCTCAGGCTATTTGTCAAATCTAGACTATATGTTTGGAATTGCCAAACCCCGTGTATTACTTGGAGAATAAATATCACCACGGTCTATTTTACTGTGAAATACTGATAATGACATTACAGTTCTATAACACCTCTAATTCCAGTGATCTCCAAGTGTTTTATTGTGGCCCTGGTTCACCAAAAAAATGTAATCACAGAATGAAAATCCCATTTACTCCAACAGAATGTGCTCAAGTGCTTTGCTGAACTGGGGACTAAACTATTAAAATTTACATGCCCGTAAGGCAGGAATTATCTATCCTGGTTCACAGATGAGAGGAAAATGAGGCTTGCAGAGAAACTCCCTCAGACCTCCACTTTGCGATTCTAGGTATGTCCAAATCAAACAGAGGGATGCACAGAATCCAAAAACAACAGACTAGAGGCAGACCCCGTTTTAAAGAGTTTTCTGTGTTCATCCCTGGGCCACAGAGACCAGACTTATGAGAAAAAGAAACAAGACCATATGGGAGAGATGAGTCCATGGGCACGGAATATATATATATATAGTCTAGAAAAATTATCTTAATTGCTCTTTTCCCTCAAAACGGGCACCCTGTTCTACTTTGAGACCTGGCACTAACTCAACATGTTCAATCCAAGTCTTGCCTCTGGGTTCTCAGAAGGATTTATGGAAATCGGAGCCTTTTCAAGCTCTAAGGCCTGCAGGAAAACCCTTGTGGGTGTCTGTCTTACCCAGAGCTGTTTTATAGAACCTTCTCAAGCAACACACGATGTCCTGGGAATCCTTCCCCCAAATTTTTAAGGAGACTTCTGAAGAAATTTGTCTCGGGAGAATCCTGCTTGTGGTTTACACTGAACCCACCCACAGGTAAAGGGAGGGACTTCTCAGCCCTGTGCTGTGTGGGCACCATCAATAAAGCTCCCAGTTCCCTCCCTCACTATCCATTCTTGGTTTAAAGAGCTCCCAATAACCTGGGACATAACAGCAAACTTCACACAGAGCGAACATTAAGCAAATTCCCTCTTACATCACCCCAAGGCTGCCCACATCCCAGTTAAGAGAATATCCAGGACGTGTTTTATTTACATTCCTCAAATAAGGCACTTGGGCTTTGGGGGTTTAGTGGGCTGGTTTTTTGTTGGTTGTGGGGTTTTTTGGTGTTTTTTTTTTTTTTTTAAAACCAGCTTTTGTCAGATGAGTTTGTCTGAAAATTTCTTGTAAAGCCCTGAACAAGTTCTGCTGAGCAAATCCAGGTCTGCATTTACTACTCTCCAAGCTTCCAAGGCACCTCCTGTAATCACACCGTGATAGAGCAGTGATATAAAACCGAGGGAAATGAATCAAGGCTGTTACTATCCAAACTATTAAACGTAAAACTTCTGTTTGTGGGCCTCAGAGGCTTCTTAAAGCGTAAGGAATGTCATCAGCCTAACCACGCTCAGAACTGTGAGTTCTTTAAAGCCTGATGTAGCACAGTTGCTCTTAGGCTCAGACCCACTTAAGGCCTGCCTCACGTGAAGTCAGACGTCCTATTAAAATTGGGAAAGAATGGCTCACTTGAAAAACATCTGTTCAAATGTTCTTTGTTGTCTAGCCCATTGAGAGGCTGAGATCCAGGAGTCCAACAAATATTAATTAAAGGCTTGCAAAAGACATAGAGGAATGCAGATGCAGGAGAAGGTAATTTCTCCACAAGCTACGGCTCTGTCAGGTCTGAATTCAGGAGGAATTTCTCCCTGGAAAAGGGTGGCCAGGCCTTGGCAGGGGCTGCCCAGGGAGGTTTGGAGTCCCCAGCCCTGGAGGTGCCCAAGGAAGGGCTGGCACTCAGTGCTCTGGGCTGGGGACAAGGTGGGGACGGGGCACAGGGGGGACGCGATGACCTTGGAGGGCTTTTCCAACCTGGATGATCCTGTGATTCTATGAAATAGCCCTGGGAGTCCAAAGACCAGGTTGGAGTCTGTCTTTTCTCTCCTGAAACACCTGATGCAACGGGAATCCACTCCACAATAATTTCCATTGCATTCTGAACAATAAAAACGAGTGTTTGTACAGCCTGTGCAGACTTTATAGCAACTGGCTCCACTGAGTGAAAACCTTCAGCAGCCTGTGCTGAGTGTTAAATCAACTTCCACTGGCAGCAATTCTCCTGCAGAAAGAGCCCCTTCCTCCTGCCTTCATATAATTTGACCCTCAGGGCACTGGAGCTTTCCCCTCTGCAGCTCTTGCCCATCAGTGCATCCTCTTAGCATCTCTTTTCCCCTTCAACTCATTCACACTCTCTTCGAAACTCAGCTGGAAGCATCTCTTTTCCCCCTTGCCCATGACTCTTAATTTCTCTCTCCCTTGGCAGTTATTTAACTCATTAACTGAATTAATTTTAACCCTAAAGCACTTTGGGTGAATAGATTTTATGAAAGATCTGATACAAAATCAAGTCTTGGGGGCCTTTTTTGGCACTGTAGGTGCACAAAGGAGCCTCAGTGTAGCTGAGAATCAGACCCTTATTTCACAGATCCTACGTGGAGTTTAATCTCAGTGCGACTCCCAGATTCCATTTAATGACAAAGTGGCTCTTTGATTGATAAAGGTCCCAGGCCCCTGATGCAGACTAAATATCTGAGCATCCTGAGCAGTGGCAAAATTATTCTTGGATCTGTATGAAACAAGGCTCTCCACCATTTTCCCACACATGCTTCTTAGAAAAATTCCTTTTCGTTTCAGAATGCTGTTTTAGTAGGAAATGTTACGAGCAGAGTAGACTCCAACAGGGTGGTTTTGCCTTTTGCTCTAAGAGGTGGCTGTTTGGCTGGGAAAAAAACCAAACAAACAACCAGAAAGTCAACATAGAAACAACATGGAAGTTGCCCTACGGAATGTTTGTTTTGCTTAGGTGCACTGATGGCTTTGAAAATCAGTTTAGTCTCTCCTTCAGGACAATCCAAGTTTTGTTCACCAGAACTGCACTGGAGACAAGAGTCTTCCAACACCAGGTATGGATTGGAACCTGCCAGCACCCAAAAAGGGGCGTTTTCAGCTGGCTGGGCCTAAGTGGTTTCTGAGCCTACAGTTTGCCACGGAAATGCTTGGGAAAGGAGGATGGGAACCAAAGGGAATTATGGCCCTTCAGAACGCTCACACTCCATAGACTGACACACAGTTGCTGGCTCACACCTTCCTGGGACTCAGAATATCTAAACTCATATTTTTATATATATATATATATACACACACACACACACACTATGTATATATATATGTATGTATGTATATATATACACACAATATGTACATATTGTATATTTATATATATAATAGACACCTATTGTATATGTATATACACATACATATAAAAAGGGATAAAAGTAACAGGACCACACTGCTGATGGGGCTGGGAAAAAGGAATAAAAAAAATAGGAGGTAGAGGAGGGGGGAAAAAAAAGGAAGCTGTCTACAACTGCTGCTATTTTCTCCATCACAGGCGCTCACACACTTTGATCACAGGCACTAAAGAACCTGCTCTGATCCTCTCAGAACAGGTGACCTGGCAGCTCTTTCCTCACCTGCAATTTCTGGATTTCAGCTGATTTAAAGGACTGCAAGGAAACAAAGCGCTGGTCATAGATCAGTGTCAAAGAGAAGCCCCTGCAGCAGGAACACGTCCCTCTGTTTGTGATACAATGAGTAAATTGACCCCAAATCCAGCTCTGGACTTTCCCTCAGAGCAGTAAATAAGGAGCAGGGCTGAGGAGCTGAGCCAAAGTAATTTGGCCAGTTATTATTTGACTGAAAGGTGATACTGAACTTTTAAATGGTTTATCCCCTTCTTGTTAGTGGCATCGTTCAGTCAGGACTCCTGAGCCCCCAAGTGAAGGGATTGCAGCCGCCGAGGGAATTCCTCACTCCCAACCAGGAAATGTGGGGTTTGTTAGTTCAAACAGCATCTGTAGGAAGCCGGTAAACAACAGCTGAGATGATGAAAGATCACATCAGCTCCTTGCTTTGAAGTAAAAGACATTAAAACCATGAGTGTACGAGTTCTTACGAGAGCTGAGCCCCCCCCCCCAAGAACCTGGCGTGGCTCTTGCTGCTGCATAACAAGCTGTATAATAAAAATCCATAAAAATATCAACAAGGCCCTTGGAAGTGACATGAAAAAGCGAGGGAGGCCCTTTTCTGGTGATGCTGCCATTAAAGGCAATTTGTTACTTTATGCCTGGAATGGAATCAAACATCCTCCCAGGCCCAGAGTGACATTTTTTAGCCTCAGAAATTTAAGATGTGTCGTCAGCTGGATGGGTGAGTTGCAGATATCCAGAAGCAGAAGCGTCATTTGCACACAGAGGCCACAGCAGGTGATTTGCCAACAAGCACAAGGACCAGGGGTCATATTTTAACAGAGGCACTGGAGTGTGAGTTCTCCCATTTGCAAAGTTAGTTAGATATTTGTTGTTAATTATGAAGGTATTAAAAGGAGTCAGGAGCCTGTGCCCCTTGGCATATTAAAGGGCTGAGGTTCAGTGCTGCTGGAAAAGCACGGACACGGTTGCTTCTGGAGGTGTTTTCAGCTCCGTGGCAGCACTGGGAGTCAAGAGCACACACATTCCCCATCCCTGGCAGCTCTGGTCCCTTCAGTCCACTCCAGGCACACAGAACAATCTGCTCACCTACTCCTCACCCTACATCTGCTTTTTCCATCTCTTCCAAATCCACCTCAGCCTCTGGTGCTGTGCTCCCCTTTCCTTTCCCTGCCACCAGCCTCCCCACCTCGCTTTTTCCTGATTAATCCCATCATGTTTTCCACCGTTAATAAAAACAGCATCTCCAGAATCCAGTTTATAAGGCACTGGACCAGGATGGTGGAGGCCAGGCTCTAATTCCAGGTCTCTGGTGGTCCTACGCTGCAGTGGTTTCCCTCTCTAAGCCATTCCTGTATAAAACAAGGAGAACAATTTACATCTTCATTTGCAAAATGCTTTGAGATCTCTACATGAAAAGAGCCAAACAGCAAGAATGAATAATATATGAGAGCTACAGGACAAGAGCTGGGTTTATTCCTGGCCCTAACACGCCGAGTGAAGTATTTTTGTCTATGTAAATATTTTTCCACAATAAATTATTGTTAATAACATCTTTTTTTTTTTTTCTTTTTTTT
>VZRE01009935.1:130415-160483 GCA_013396775.1 Cephalopterus ornatus
TTTTTTTTTTAAGCCTTGAGCTTTAAAAATTGCCTGGTCAGGAAGATCTCTGAAAAACATAACCCTGGCAATGTGGACTCCATTTCTAGTGCTACTGAACAGCCTCCTCCTCCCCCAGAAAGACACCCTAAATTATGTACTTTAACACATACAGAGGCATCGTTACAAGGGTAGAATAAGTAAATACAGTCAAAATTGAACTACTCATGTCCATATGTCAGAAGATGACTGAAAGGTGAAATACTCACAGGCCTTTTGCCCTCTGATTTGTTTGATTGGGTGCCTCTCAGCACATTTAAATACATTTATTTAGGATGCCACGGAGCTCACGGAGAGTAACGAAGTGCTTTAGGGTTCAGCACGTCCAGATTGTGCAGAAAATAAACATCTTCAGCCTTGAGCCCCCCATAAACCCCACACCAGCAGTGTGTCTCAGGTACAGCAGTGTTTATGAGTTTAAAAATAACTGCTGTTCCCAAATGAAGGAGTGTTAAAGGATATGGATCCAAGTAGGAAGCAGATATCACAGGTATCACGGCAAACCAGTCTCTCTCAGCAGATGAAATCCTTAAAGTCTTCCTAGCCCTTAAAAATGATGGACAAAGAGCCACAGAGTCCCATCCACTCCAGAAATCTTTGGGCAGCCACCCACAAAACCAAAATTCAGATCCCATAAAAGAGAGGTAGTGAATTATCCATCCCTGGCAGTGTCCAAGGCCAGGCTGGAGTAACCTGGGCTAGTGGAAGGTGTCCCTGCCCCTGGCAGGGGGTGGGATGGGACAAGCTTTAAGGTCCCTTCCAACCCAAACCATCCCGGGATTCTGGGATTCCGTGAAAAGCAGATGTCCCAGAGATTCCACACAGCCATTTAGGACCCTCATTCCTCCTGGTTTTTAAGCCAAACCCTGATGACAGGCTGCAGGAACTCAAGTGTGAAGCCCCAAGATGGATGGGAGCTGCAGCCAGATGTCACTGCTCCCCTTCACCTCTGTCCCCTCCCTCCAAGGGGGCCATAAACTGTCACATCCCTGTGCCAAGTGCCTGGGCAGAAATACGAGCCCCAGCCTGGCATCAGGCAGTGGGTCATTAATTACTGGTGATGGATGCACTCTGCAGCCTTCCCTCTGTTTCCACTTCGGGGTGGAAAACGAGCCCCTTTCCCCGAGCAAACCAGGGGGTTGTGGCAAGGGGCAGACAGAGCTCCAACAGCTCCAGGTTTTCCTTGTTAGAGCTCAGCACATGTGCCAGGGGCTGGGTGGGAAAAGCAGGCACGAGGGAGGCTCCACTCAGCTAATCCTGACCCAAGAACTGTTGTTATCCTCCAAGATGTCTCTTTTTCCAGCGCTGAATTCAGTCAGCCTTTGAAACGTAGGATGTGAAAACAAATCTGTTCAGGTTCTTTCTCTCTGATTACAAGACTTTAGCACCTTTGCAGAAGGAGCAGGGAGAGAAGCACACGCTCTGCAAATGAATTAATTAGGCCTCATGAAAGAACATGTAGGCTCGGAGGAGCGTCTTACAGAGCAGTTTCCAAAGTAACAACTGGGGGGGGGAAAAAAACCAAATTGCATTCCCCAGTGCCCTAAATACGACAGGTTAGAACAGCCAGGGTGGGGAGAAGTGCTGGGGGTGATGCACTGAGCAGCAGGAATGCACATGGAAGGATTGTACTGTCAGAACACACCCTGGTCTTTCCCTGTTTGCCCCCTTCCCCGATCTGGAGGTATCTGCCTGCATTAAGGGGCTACAAGTAACGCAATAAAAAAATAAATTCAAGTTTCATTTGCCTCCTGTTGCACTGTACCCCAGAGCTGCCTGCTTTACAAGTCTACCAGAGCGAAATAAAAAGTAAGACTTCCTGTATGTCTGCTCCACTTCTCAGGTTATGAGGCAGAGGCAAAAAAAAAAAATAAAAAAAAAATCGTCAGTAATTGCTTTACATATAAATGTGAAAACAATTTTAGAACTCCCTGGTCCTGCATCAACATGCAGATGTCATTTACCAGCTCTGAACTGTATATTAGAACACAGAAGAGCAATGATAAAGGAAATGGTTCTGCTCCACAGCTCTGTGTTAACCTGTTTATATCCAAGGATTTGCAAAATTAAGGGTTTTTTTTCCCCTGAGGACGCCGAGGGCTCCACAAATTGTTTCCTTTTGTAAGGGGTAGCAACATAAAAACCTGGGACCGTCTCCCAGGAGCCTCTCCAAGGGCACAGAGGGGGGGAATCCCACATGTGAACTGCAGCAGCCACAAATGTAGACATCCTGTCAACGTGTGGTGGCTGTGTGGTGCTTGCTGTGGTGCCACCTTAATGCAGAAAGCGTGGCAGGGAAAGAGGAAGAGGCTCAGTTTTGCATATTCCATTCAATCCATCAACGGCAAAGATGGATTTTGGGTGGCTCAAATAGATACAGACACGCCAAAATAACTGACTGGGTTAAAACCCCCACAAATGGTATTGTTTCAGAGCTGATCTGTCCACATAAAGCAGCCCCCCTGTTCTACTGCGTCCGTCAGCCACAGAACATCCACTCCACCAGGACACGAGGAAATCAATACAATGCAATTAAAAATATTTCCTTTAAGTAGCAGCAACCTGTCTTTTCCTCTGGCAAACACAGCCAAAAGCTTGTACAGTACATGCACAACAGAAGTAAACCAAGTGGACATCCTCCAGCATTCCAAGGGAAACCCCAGGGAGCTGAGTGCCACTTGAGGGAGAAACAAAGCACTTACCTCAGTGTAATGCAGTGCCAGAAACCATTAAATATAAACCCCCACCAACATCCAGCAAGCCAGAGCACTGCAGCTCCTTCCCTGCCTGCTGTGCATGGCCCTGCTCTGCAGTTCCACCCCTCTGGAGCAGGGAAAGCCCTTGGAAAGGGGGTTGGAATTCAACAGTTGTGGTAGTCAGTGCATGGGGCAGGGAGGACATTCAGGGCCAACAGGCTGGGCTGGATTCTCGCTGCCTAAGGAAGTCCTGGTAGCCAGAGCAGACCTTGTGCAAGCCCACTGGTGTTAGCAGGGATCTGCAAAGTCCTTGTGTGAGCCTGGGAGCCTGCGGAATTATTTCTAGGATTTTAAGGTCAGCAGGACCATCATTTAACCCCACGTCCTGTATCTCATCTCCATCTCATACATCTCATATATCCCCATCTCATGTATTTCATATCTCTATCTCCTATATCTCATACATCTCATATCTCTATCTACATATCTCATATAGCCCCACCTCACAGATCTCATATCTCCATCTCCTCTATCTCATATATCCCCATCTCGTACCTCTATCTCCTCTATCTCATATATCCCCATCTCATATATCTCATATCTTTATCTCCTATATCTCCTATATCCCCATCTCATATACCTCCTATCTCTATCTCCTATATCTCCTATATCTCCACCTCCACCATTTAACCCCACCTCCTGCGTGGCACAGGCTGGAGAATTCCACAGCTCCCTTGCCCTGAGCTCACCAGCTCTTGCTGCTTTGAAGTACATTCTCCAAAAAGTCACTCAGTCAAACCATGGAGAAGAGGAAGGACAGAGATTCCATCGTGGTCTTTGTCCCAGGGGGTCGAAGGCTGGGTTTAAACAGCAGACAAACCATGCTCCAGCCAAAATAATTCTGTGAAAGAACTGGATTTTGTTGCAAGCTTCTCTCCATGCCCCCAAAACTATATCAAAAATACCTATTCTGAGCCAGCTATACTTTTTCAGGTCAAAAGGAGTGAAGAATTAGGAAGCAGAACGTGGCAGGTCACAACAAAAACGTGATATTTGTAATAAGCTGAAGTTTGATGCTTTCCTGTCCTTTCACACTGTGCTTTCATTTCTAAAGTGAACGAATCCCAGATCCTACTCCAGTAGACACTCAGTGGGTCCTCCTGTGTCTGGATGTGGCTTGTTACTGGTGCTGAGAAGGAATTTTCAATACAATCACTAATATTTGCACACTCAAGCGATTTTCTTCCTTGTCCCTCCTCACCCCCCTCATTCTTTAACACTTCCACTCATCAAGCCATGTCTGAAATGAAAAAAAATACACAAATTGAAGTATCTGATCCAAAGACGAGGAAAAGCTTCCCTGAAGGTTCCACGTCTTTAGTGCTGTGAAGTTGCCAGTACTGGATTTAACAGTTTTTGTATAAAGATCTGAAGGGGCAGACATTAAAAGTCTGGGGGAGCTCAGAAACCATGGAAAATGGAGAGCATTTTCTCCCTAATGAGAGCAAAAGATCAACAGGCAAACCTAGCAGGACTTGACCCTGAGCCGTGGGGTGCCCAAGGAGCCTGCCCAGGGTGCTTAAGGCTCTGATTCCGTGCCCAGTGAAATCAATTATTGATCTCCCCAGGAGCTGGGACATGTCTTATGCGAGTTGCCCAAAGGGACGCAGGAAGTTTGTGGCAGAGCTGAGGATCACCCCAGCTCTCCAGACTTTCCATTTAGCCATATGTCCATGTGTCCTCTCAGATTTTCCCGTGTTCTTTTCCGGAGCGATCCCCCACCTCTGCCCCCCTGCTCTGCCAGGAAGGAGGAGATGGCACTTTAACTCTCCCAGCCGCTCTCTGTCAGCTCTTGCTGCCACTTGGGATGTGCTGTCGCTTCCATGGAAACAGAATCGTGAATCTTTTTCCCAGGAAATGCCTCCAAACTGCCTTCGTCTTGGTTTGTTGTTGTTTGCAGGCGACTCTGAGTGTGCGTGTGCCCGCGGAGGCTGCAGAACTTCTGGTGGTATTTAATGGAGAAGCATCATTTTGGGAATCAAATTAGGTGCAAGATTAATGCAAGTGTAAAATATTCCCTATTTTTTTTTTTCCCAGGGATTTCCCCTCTTCTGCTTCTTTGCCAAAGTTGCCCTTGCAGTTTGGATGGGTGTTAAAATATTCACTGATTTATCTGACACGTGGTCAAGGAAAGACTCCTGTTGCAATGAAAGAGAATCATGGAATATTCGGAGCTGGGAGGGACTCACAAGGATCATGGATCCAACTCCTGGCCCTGCACAGACACCCCAACAATCCCAGCCTGTGCCAGAGAGCGTTGGCCAAATGCTCCTTGAAATACAATAACAACACATAATTTTGACACAAAACCTCAAAATGTGTTCATTCCTGACAAATACTCTTAAATGATTTTGCTGAAACCAAAAGCTGAGAAATTCAAGACAGGTTTTAGTTGACCCTGCATTTTTCCCCTGCAAAAAGTTCTCGGTCATGGTAATAGCTGTGGGTATTCATTAAAATATGGACATTTGCACAGAAAGAGCTGCATATTTTACTGTACACCCAGAGTTCTCTCACAAAGAGAAGAGATGAAGCAGAATTCGAGATGCCCGTGGACAGCAGCAGTGCCACGGTGTGCTCTCCTTCCTCTGCAGTGAACTCCTGAGGAGCAGAGCTCAGGAATTCCATGGTCCACGTCAAGCTGTGGGATCTGCCTTGGCATCCCAGGCTGCAAATTGTCAAAGCATGGAATCAGGGAATGGTTTGGGTTGGAAGGGGCATTAAAGATCATCCAGTGCCACCCCCTGCCATGGGCAGGGACACCTTCCATAGCCCAGGTTGCTCCAGTCTGATCTTGGGCACTTCCAGGGATGGGGCAGCCACAGCTTCTCTGGGAATTCCATCCCAGCCCCTCCCCGCCCTCCCAGGGAGGAATTCCTTCCCAATATCCCATCTAACGCTGCTCTCTGGCCAGTGGGAAGCCATTCCCTGTGTCCTGTCCCTCCAGGCCCTTGGAGATAGTTTCTCTCCATCTTTTTTTATCGGCTCCTTCAGGTCCTGGAAGGCCACAATTAGGTTGGAGCCTTCTCTTTTCCAGGCTGACCGATCCCAATTCTCCCAGCCTTTCCTCCCAGCAGAGCTGCCCCATCCCTCTGATCATCACCCACTCCTTGGAGAAAGCAGAAGCCAGGATAACAACGGCAGTGGGAGCAGCTTCTGAAGCCCAACTCAGCCGTGACAAGGGTTGAGCCGTTGGAATCACGGGATTGTTAAGGTTGGAAAAGCCCTCTAAGATCAAGTCCAACCATGGCCCAGCACCACCACCACGTTCACCACTAAACCACCTCCTCAGGTGCCACTTCCACAGGTTTTTTGAACATTTCCAGGTAGAGAAACTCTGCTCTGTCAGGTCCTGGCACCAACTGGCCACAAATGAATTTGGCTGCTGAGGAGAATTCTCCTCCTGTTCCATCTGCAATGCCTGTGTGATCCACAGAAACAGTGTTGGCTTCATGTCTCATAGCAGCCTGGGGGAAACTTTACTCTTTTTTTTTTATTATTATTATTTTAATTTCATTCCTATCTTTTCCCCTCCATCTAATTATAAAGCTCCACCTAAATTATAAATTACCGACTTTAGGGGAGCCAAAAAAAAAAAAAAAAAAAATTCCTTAAAATTCTGAAAGGCTGAGATGTCAAGATTGGAGAGAAGCAGCTGTTTTGGAAATGTTGCCTTTTTCTTTGTTCCGAATGCTATTTAAACATTGGCAGGGGGCCTCATTAAAGATGAATCGATGAATTAGTAAGTAGTGTTGTAGCCAGAAGAGACAGCATGTGCTCCTGTGGTGAAAACAGATTTACACAAAAGAAAGGAAGGGGCGGGGGGGGGGGAACAGAAAATATGTGTAACAAAGTCAGTGTTTTACAATATTCTATCAGGGCTGCACCAATGCCAGGCAGGATCCATCAGAATTTCCAATATAAATTCATATTTTGGGGGTTAGAAGTTGGAACTGGATGCGAAGTTTCCTCTGGGCGAAAATGTAATAGATAAGTTTTGGGGCCCTGGAGCTTTTCAGTTACCAAAATGTTATGAAGTGTGAAATAATAATAATTAGGAATATAGCATGGGAATCACAAAACAGGCAGATCTAATCCAGCTTGAAAAAGCAAAGAGAGATATCAGATCAACTCTCGCCACTGCTGTGTGCCTGCATTAATATGTTAACGGCACCTCACTTTTGGCACCAGACTTCCAGGGAAGCCTTGGAAAAAGGGATCGGCTTTAGCCATGTTCCTGAGGAGCATCCCAAAATACTCCTGAGGAGCATTTGAAGGAGAAACGCTTGCTACTCTTCCCCGAGCAGAATTCCTGCCGGGAGGTTCCCCCGGGACAAATCCTCCAGTGTTTTGCCAATCAAACCCCAACCGCGGCAATTCCGAAGTTCCCAGAAGTTGCTCCCGTGTTTTCAGCAAAGGGAAAAGCAGGGGCTTGCATTGACCTAACCCAAAATCCCAATCCCGTATTGCTCCATGAGACTTTATTTCTCTAAGAGTAATTCGGAGAAGAGACAAAGAGAAAATGAATTTTTTTGTGTTTTTAGGAGACTACAGAATGATAAAGGAGAAATAATTCATATTATCACCTGTAAGCTGCTACTAATTCTACTCCCTTTATGCCCCACACAGGCATAGGGTAAATTAGACATCTACAAAGCCCAGGGAATATCTTAAATAACTTAATACTTATATTTTGCTCTTCAGCAAAGCCACCAGCTGAACGCAGACCTCTCATATTCACTGCCTTCCACCTGTGACCTATCCTTCAAATCACAAAATGAAGGAACAGGACCAAGTATCACCTAAACAGAAGATTTCTGAGTGACTCCAGTGGGTTTTTAACTCTTATATAAAATAAAATTATGTTGCTCCAGCTTCCTAGATGCTGATTCTTTTCAGATCTATCACTATTAATAAACCTCAGGAAGAGTCCTAAAAACTTGCAAGACGTTAGTTGCTTTTTTTACAGTTACAAGAAGACCATTTATCCCAATTTGTTAAATATAAAGAGTCAAAATTTTCAACTGCTTTAGGTTTTTATCCCCACCAAGGATTTGCAGCAAATAAAAACTAGTGTCATTTGTGCCTTGATTGCTACAAGACTGTTTTGCTATTTTAAATCATTTGCTATTATATCATTACACTTAAATCATTACTACCATAGATATGGCACAAGACGCTTTGAATTTGATATAATTTGGGTTTTCTAAAGAAAAAAAACTAATCTCTTCATGGTGGAATTAATGACCTTCACACAGGAGAAGCTGAGGCACGGAGCAGTTGAGTTCAGGGGCATCCTGAACTAGGGCTGGAACTGAGAATTCCTGCAGCTGAGACCTTCCCACCACCTCCTGCTGCTCTCTCAGAATCCCAAAGCAGGGGGATTTTTCATCTCAGTTTTACCTCCTTCCTGCAGAATCCCAGGAGGATTAAGGTTGGAGAAGCCCCCTAAGATCCAACCATCGACCCTCCCATCGTTCGCCACTAAACCGCGTCCCCAAGTGCCACATCCACCCGTTTTCTGAACACTTCCAGGGACACCAGCAAGCTCCTTCCCCAGGAAAATCCCTTCTCTCCCCCTCTGCTGATCCCAGCTCAGGTGTGGAACAGTTTGATGTCCCTTTTAAACCAACTCCTGAGATCTTTATGTCGTTTTAAACCTGTTATCAGGGATATTAAGAGCAGGTTTGGTTTTTTTTTTTTTAATTAACTTTCTGTCCCTTGGCTCCTCCCCAACTGCTCCAGGTGCATTTTTGTTCCCGTTGACCCAGATTTGCTCAGGCAGAGCTGAGACCATCCAGGAGCAAGATCAGACTCACTTTGGGCAGCCACACCACACCAGACCTGACTTGATGGCTTAAGTTAGAGCAGCCCAGAGGACCTTCCAACACACCCTCAGACTGATTGGACCCACCAGCACATGAAAATCAGGTTTTCTCTCTATTTTATAACATCCACCTGTATGAGAACACGTTAATTTAGAACCTCCCTCCCCAAATAATCACCGCGGGCAGGTGAAGTCCCACCCCTCCGCACCACCTGGGCAAGGTGAAACGGGGAAAACATGGGGAAGTTTGGGGGGTCAATAGGATTTTATGCCTTAAAAGTCAAATTAATTGCTTGCAAAAATAAATTACCAGGCAGCAGAAATAAAGGGGAGGATGTTGGGCCCATAAGCCGCGCTCTGATTTAAATGAACTCCTAAAAAAAAGCAACATTAGGGATGGGGAAAATTCTCCATCAGGTTGTCTTCTAGTTCAGATTAAGAATCCCCACGAGAAATGCCAAAGGTAAGGTGAAATCTGAATTACTAATTCTTTAAATCAAGGGGACAAAAGTGCTAAAAGAAAGGCTGGGAGAGAACAGCTAGAGAGAGGGATATAAACTAAAAAAAAAAAGAGTAGAGAAATAACTGGGTGTTTAATGCCTAAGAAATTGCAAGGTTAACAGCCCAGAAATGGTTAACACATTCCTGCAGCAGAACATGTCTTAAAAACAGACAAATAAACGACTAAATAAATAAATAACTGAATAAATCTCAGCTCCCTATTCCTCTAAACCGCCATGGCTCCCACTCCAAGCGCTCGTTTCATCCCAGAGCTCTTCCCGTGCCTTTGCTGCACTTTCTCCAGGAAGGGTCATAAAAAAAATATTGTACCTTAAGAAAAAAAAAAAAATAAAGGAAAGAATGTACTTGAATCTATTGATTTGTGCTGTAGCAAAGCCCCTGACATCGTGGAGCGATGAAGATATTGCTCTGGACCCTGTGTGCCTCCTCATACTTCTCCTCTGCTTATGAGGGTCTCTAAGGATGGTATTAAAGATATTGTAGTTCCCACTTTCCGACTCTGGGATATCAGCGAGATTCTCCTGTGTAAAGAATAATTATCAGCACTGCTGTTACCTCTAGTAAGTGTGTAATTACATGCTCTGTTTTGTGGGCTGTAGGCTGTGCAATTTTAAATTATACAGTAATGACAAAGTCTCCCTTTCTCACCGCCTTCTTCCAAATAATAATAATAATAATAGCCATCATCATCGTCGTCATCATTATCAACGTGGCAAGGAAAGAAAGAAAACCTTCTTCTGGTGGCAGCATTAGTTTGCTTTGGGTTGTGGGGTTATTTTTGGCTTTGAAAGGAGCTTCAAAATCTAAGATTTCTGCTGCAGAAAGCTAATAGGGGGAGAAGGGGAATGAATAAAAGCAGGAGAGTGAATACAGAAGAAGCCCCGACACGGAGCGAGCGCGGCCCTGGAATTACGTTTGATTCCGGTCACCCACCAGAATTTGCTTTTATTGGAGGGGCTGTTCAATAACAGGAGCCCAATCCTGCCCCCCAGAAATGGAAAATTATCCGTTCAGGAGCCCTAAATCGAGATTTCCCAGAAGGAACCCAGCCCCGGGTGAAGGAAATGAGAGCTAACCAAGGGGCAGAGCGGAGCGCCTGCGATCCGTTCGGGAGATCAGGTGTCAGAGGGCTCGCCTGCCCCTTCATCAGCGCACCAATTAGCGATTAAACATTAACACAAGACCACTCTCCATGTGCACACGTTGCTGGGAGCCATCCTGGCTGTGCTTCCGTGCCCTCACAAAGGCAGAAGATGCTTTCATGGGCACGGGACTGCTCAGAAAACAAGGAATAACCCCCTCATTTATTTATCTGAGAACCCCTTTTTCAGCAGACCCGCAGCTGGTTTGCTCGTCCTTAAAAGAGTTAAAGCAGTTTATATTTGCTGAAAATCTGGTTCATAGCTCTATTTTTATTTTTCTGCTCCTGCTAAGGTTTACATATATTCATGTTCCCTTTACATATATTCATGTCCCCTTTAGGGAAAGTTTTATAGTGATTACTGGGGAGAAAGCCAAAAGGGACCTCTATAAATACACCTCTAAACACTACAGGATTTAAATCAGATCATTTCCATGGGTTATTTCAAGGATGGGGCTTGCAGGGTATCCTGGGGAATTCGATGGTTTGGATCCAATCCTCAGTGAAACTCTATAGGAATGTCACAGAAATGGAAAATTCATCACCGTATGATTTACTCTTTGGGTTTCCTTTTGTCTATTCCTGGCAGCAGGATGCTGCTTTCATTCCCAATATCCCGAGATGGAATGACACATGCACTGTGGCTGTTTGCAGCAGCATTCCCAAGAAAATAATCACAGGAGAAGAGCAGGCAGGGTCAGGTCCTAAGGGCATACAGGTGTTTGGGGAGCATTTTATCAACCTGCTCTTGCCTACAACGAAAACCAGTCGGTTAAAAAATTGGAATTTTGCCTTGCAAGCTGCTCTTTGGAGAGGGAAACTGGTGGTTGCCTTCGCAGAACAATTATGGGAGATCGTCTGGAAGCTCAGGTATTTTACTACTCAAGGAGTAAATAAAACTAGAGGGATGGAAACAACTTGGGCTTTTCAACTCCACCCTGAACATCCTACCAGGAATTCACTCGCCCACTGCAGTAAATTCTGAGGCTCTGATTGTGCAGCATCGTGGGAGTTGGAACAAGATGGTTCTTAAGGTCCCTTCCAACCCAAACCATCCTGGGATTCTCTAAAACAAACAAACAGCAAGAAAGACGGAGGAAATGCGGAGGGGGGAACAACCTTCCCAGAGTCCTGAGGAGTTTGGTCATGGAACCACACCTGGAATTCCGCATTCCCAGCTCTCAACCATTGCCTGGAGTAATTAAATCATCTCAGGTTTTCCAGCTACCAGCGGGGGGACAAACCTGCCTGGAAAGGGGGTTGTTGGAAGACATTTGTGGGTTTTAGAGCTGTTCCATGTCACCTCTGAGGCAAAAAGAGGGAGTTTAGCAGAAGTGGCCAGTTCATTGGTTTTTGGATCAATCTGGGACTAGATCTTACTTCTCCAAGCTCTATATCAGTCATGTTATCGACAAACAACTTTGCAGACGTGCTCCAGGGGAAGAGCTGAATCCCAGCGCCGTTGGTGAGACCTGTTGGACTGGGATTAAAGTGCGTATCAAGAGCCACAAATGTTGGGTCCCACATCTGCTGCTTGGTCCATGGGAAGACCTGAATCCCAGTTCTGGCATAACTTTCTTCACTCCTTATCCTCCCCAGGGGGGCCTGTTTTCAGAGAGCAGGTGAAGAAATATTGGCGTTGTTTCGCTGTAGTTTTGTCTGTGCAGAAAGTAGTGGGGAAATTATCTCCTTTTACACTATTCCATCGTGTAGGATTTGATCCAAGGCTCCAAAAGGTTTCAATTAGTACTAAAAGATCTCTTCTCATCCTGTTTTACGGCTCTGTGTCGGAGCGCTGACGGGGAGGGCAAAGGGGGCAGCTTGGATTCCAATCCCTCTGGAAGTCACAGAGGTTTGGGGACCCAGCTCACCTTGGAAAAATCCTCTCTGTTCCCACCTGTGGGACCTCTCAGAGCTGATGTGCATTATTGGATTGGCCTCAAAAGACAAGAATCAAGCCCTAAAAGAACGAGGTGAGGGAGAGGCACGACTGGGACACGAAAATAGGAATCAAGTCAAGCATGCAAAATTGTCATTAAAATTTACCAGGCCAGAGACTAAATAGATGTCTCTCCCTTACAAAGCCTCATGGAGAAGGTCTTATAAAAATTAATAGGCACTGAGTCAACAGGAGTCTATAGGAATAAAACAGGATGCCGTGGAAATGACTCCAAAATCTACAAGGACAGGGGAACTTTTAAATATGTTTTCTTTTTCTCATATTTTAAACTCTGCAATAGAGATAAAAGCTTACGAGAAGTCTAGAAGAGGAAATAATTTACAATTAAATGTCATGAAGGAGGAATCACACTGTTGTACTTGCCTTGACAAAATGACTTGCCCACAACTAATGGAATTTTACTCAGATGAATCTGGATGGTATTTACCGTATTTGATAAATTTTTTGAGGAAGATTTATCGCTTAAATGGCATCTTTATTAGTGTTACCTTGTGGTTTTTTTGCTCTGGAATACAGGAAAGGTTCTGCACACACAAGAAAAGGAAAAGACCTCATTAATTAAGGAATGAGACCATGAGGCAAAGGGCTGAGCTGCTCATTGAGGAGATAAGCAAATAAAAGTAGAAATTGAGGCTGCCAAAACAAAAACAAAGACAGAAAAAAAACAAACAAAATTTTAAAAAGACCCCAACCTACCCCAGGCTTTCTGTGTCTCAGCTTGACCACTCCAACAAGGACCAGCAGTGATTTGTTTCCCCACCATCCAAGCTTCATCAATGTCCACAGCACAGTTCAACATCCCCTGGTGAAAGATGCCTCAGAACTGGGAAATATTATTCATTAGTAAGTGCCTTCTATAGATATGAGAACTTTGTAACCCTTCAGAAACAGCAGGAGGTAGTTCTCCTGCATCTTCACCTCCACATATCCATATATAAATATAAATATATCCATATTAAGTGCAGGGTTTTTTCCCTGGTACCTCTAAAATTTATTAAGACAGATTTTATTCCTCTGTTTCGACTCAGGAAGAAATTTCAGCTATGGACGGATTTTTTTTCTCCCAGAGACAGAATTCCACCTGATTTCTTTGTTCCCCCCACCAAAGACAGCTTTGAAACCCACCCTCAGGCTCCCCGCACCCTCTTCCCGGGGTTCCCATTTGGAGCGGATCCCTTCCGCCGGCCTTTAATTGCCGGTGAAAAGCTGATTTCTGAAGGCAAGGTGAGGTACCGAAGGTGAGTGATCACCAGAGTGCCCCTGTAATAAATCACCGCGGCCCAGGTCAGGGTTGGAGTGTGAAGGCGGCGTTCAATAAAGAAACACACTCCACCTCTCAGCTCCACGCCGACCCCAGCTAATTGACCTCGTTGTGCTCCCCCCATTAATCATTCTGGCACGGGGGTGGGGGGCAAGAGGCAGCTCCACTGCACAGACCCGCACGAGCTGGGGGTGGAAAGAAAAGGTGAGGGGAAATCGCAGACAGTTCTGCCTTAATTAACTCGTGGCTCTGGTGGGCGCCCCCCGGACTTCCAGCGGAATGTCGGGAGCAGCACGTGTGGTTTGCCCGGTTTGGGGTCACTCGGATGCTCAAGCAGATAAAAGCAGGGGGGAACAATCAGCTGGGCGCAGGAGGTGAAGTCACACCAGCGTTTGGGTTTCCAGTGCGAATCACACCGTCCATTCACAAAAACCTCATGTATTCCGAGTTTAATCCCATTTACAGGAACCTCAGTATTCTGAGTTTAATCCCATGCATAGAAACTTCCACAGGTTCTGAGCAAAACCCCATGATTCTGAGTTAAATCCTACAAGGGGTACAGTAAAGTCACACCAATGTTTGGGTTTCCAGTGCAAATCACACCGCCCATTCACAAAAACCTCATGTATTCTGAGTTTAATCCCATTCACAGGAACCTCAATATTCTGAGTTTAATCCCATTTACAGGAACCTCAAATATTCTGAGTTTAATCCCATGCATAGAAACTTTCACAGATTCTGAGTTTAATTCCATGCATAGAAACCTTATAGATTCTGAGCTAAATCTCACGATTCTGAGCTAAATCTCACAAGAGGTACAGTAAAGTCACAACAGTGTTTGGGTTTCCAGTGCAAATCACACCATCCACTCACAGAAACCTCAAATATTCTGAGTTTAATCCCATGCATAGAAACCTTATAGATTCTGAGCTAAATCTCACGATTCTGAGCTAAATCTCACAAGAGGTACAGTAAAGTCACAACAGTGTTTGGGTTTCCAGTGCAAATCACACCATCCACTCACAGAAACCTCAAATATTCTGAGTTTAATCCCATGCATAGAAACCTTGTAGATTCTGAGCTAAATCCCACAGTAGGTACTGTAAAGTTACACCAATTTCCAGTGCAAATCACACTGTCCATTCACAAAAACCTCATATATTCTGACTTGAACCCCATTCATTGGAACCTCAAATATTCTGAGCTTAACCCCATGCACAGGAACCTCAAGTATTCTGAGTTTAATCCCATGCATAGAAACCTCATAGATTCTGAGCTGAATCCCAGGATTCTGACCTAAATCCCACAGTAGATACTGTAAAGTCACACCAATTTCCAGTGCAAGTCACACCATCCATTCACAAAACCCTCAAATNTGATTCTGAGCTAAATCCCACAGTAGGTACCAATTTCCAGTGCAAATCACACCATCCATTCACAAAACCCTCAAATATTCTGAGTTTAATCCCATACCTAGAAACCTCAAATATTCTGAGTTTAATCCTATTCATAGAAACCTCAAATATTCTGATCTCAGTCCCATGCATAGAACCCTCACAGATTCTGAGTTTAATCCCGTGCACGGGATTAAATTCCCCCGGTGTCATTGATCCAAGCCCAGAGTAAATGAAATTTTGTCATGAGGACCTTGTGCAGGAACACGTTGGAAAACCCTAAACCCTGCACGTGCCACTTCACCTCTTCCCAACCTTCCATCGAGATTTAAAGCCCTGGTTGGGCACTGATCACCTCAAAGTTTATCTATTTATCTAATGCTTTAGAGTAACCATCTGGAGGTTGTGGCCACGCTCCTGTGAAGGATTCCAGCAATTTAATTGAAGGAAATGACCTCATTAATATGGAGTTAAAGTCCGTGGGTAGACTGGGAGCCTGTGTTCCATTTTCCAAAGAAAATGAATTTTGGGGTCAAGTGAACAGTGGTTTTTAGGTGCCTAGACACCTTCAAAAATTGGGGCAAAAAAAAAAAAACCAAACAGGGAATGACAATGGAATTTAATCTCAGAAATCTCTGTTGAAAAAGGAACACAAGTACTTTCAAGTTTCCATCCCATGCTTCATTTAGGATTATTCCCGCTTTATTTTCCTTTGGTATAAATCAGTTTATTGGCTGTGAACAACATGATCAAACTTTGTGACCCTGCTTTGAGGGGGGAATTGGAGCAATGACTTCCAGACATCCTTTCAACCCCAATTATCCTATAACTCTATTACAAAATGTCAAAGATGCACTGAAATAAGCCCTTTAAACACTGAAACGTGAGTGATCTTAACATGAGCCTATAATTGTTTGTTAAACCACCAGGAATTTCTGGGGAAGCAACCACCACAATGCTGAGATTAACAAAACTTCCTAAAGAACTTACTGGAAATCAAGAATTTGAAGTGAAAAAGGAGCTCAAAACTCGTGTTTCACAAACATCGTGCTGTGAATAACAAGTATATTTACAAATCTCAGCCACAGAGAACTTTCACCGTATTCAAAAGCCACTGAAAATTCAGGAAGAGGGTGAAATATTTACTCCTTCAGACAATATCACACTGAGCTGGCTCACCTGAGCCAGCGAGCAGGAGTTTCACAGGGTGGGAACACACAGGCTTGGAATCATCCTCTATCCCAAGGAATTGCTCTGGGTCAGGAATGAGGAAATTACAGGATTCACAGACAGCACTGCATTTATAAAGACCCCGAGCATTTAAACCAAATTCCTGGAAACCAGGGCGTGGGGATTTCTGCAAAGGCGGGTGCCTGCTCTGACATTTCTGAAGCCGTGCTCCAACCTCCCCTGCAAAAAAAAATTCCCCTCTCCTTCCCCATTTTTCTCCATTTACAGGGGCTGAATGCTTGAATGCTTCCCCGCCAGCAATTCCAAAGAAAGGACAATCCCCTTGGAGCACGAGACACAGAACCTATTAATAAGCAAATGGAAAGAGCTGGCATATATTTCTCCTTGTTTAATTCACCAGCCACCAGGGCCTGAGCGTTCCTCTGCAGGCTCCCACCAGGCAGAGCCGGGGTGGGAGATGACTTAATGCACCCCCCAACTCCCCCCCACACACAGCCAGGACTCCCAGGATGCTCCTTTAAACACACAGCTCTGGGTTTTAGGGGAAAGGAGCCTTTGATCCCGCCCGTGCTGCCTCCAGCCACACCTGAGCACGGCTCAGTTTTGGGGGGGAGAAGGAGTGAAGGGCTCAGGGGGAGATGACTGGGTGGAGGTGGCTGGTGAGGAGAACAAGCCCTCATCCACAAGTGGGAAACTACCCCTTCAGCTGGTGCTTAACCCTCCCCTGTCCCAAATCTGATCTTCCCCTCATCCTCCCACAATCCTGAAGAGAATCCAAGGGAATCCTGTCCCATAGAAACCTTCCTATCCACCTCCCTGTCCACCTCCCTATCCTCCTGCTTTGCAGAGAACATTTCTGTATCACTTTGGAATTCCCTGAATTATTTCCATTGGGGGAAAAAAAACCCACCCAGAGATACTTTTGCAAGTTATGGTGAATTTTATTCCCCCCTCACACATCCCAGTTTTCCAATAACCACACCTGAGATCAACATAAACACCATTCCCCGGGAGAGGAGTGCTGGGTTGAAAGCCAGGCTCAAGGGGAAGGAGGCAATGGGGGTTGTCCTCAATGACTTCTACACTTCTCCATCCTAAAAGCATTGTCACCTTCCCTGCTCTGGATGAAAGGCTAGTGTTCTGCCAAGCAACAGGAAATACCAATTCTGACACAACCAAACACAGGAATCCACTTTTTTTGCCCGTGAGCTGAGCACACACAGTGGCTGAGCCCAGCAGCAGGTTGGGTTCTGAGCCCCAGGCTCACCTCCTGTTCCACAGGATGAATCCTTCAGCTTCAGCTCCTTGAACTCTCTCTTGTTGTATTCCTGCACCTCACACACCCAATTTGCTTAGGGATACACTGTGAGAGGGAGAAAAAAAGGAAAAATCCTCAGCACCCTCTGCCCCAAAACAATAATTTCCCTGGCAAAACGCTTCTCCCACATAAAGCTCCAATCCTGGCTCTTCCCACCCCGGGAGCTGCTGTGTATTTAAATTGCAGCCTGGGTGACAACACTACTGGGTATATCCCGTGCTTAAATCATTGACTTGTCTTTCATATTGACGCTTCCTCAAATGCAATCCCATCACAGGAGTGTTTCGGTGACATGTGGAATATAGAACAGGCTCCCCAGTGGACACTGGTCATTTTAATGTTGTGAGCAGCTCGTCACACCTTTCATCCTCCTTCCACCTTTGCTGCTCCTGCTGTATAAATCGGGGTGGCCGTGGAATGACAATAATCTCGTGTTGATGCACCACCTCCCGTCCCACCGGGTTCCTCAGTGATTTACAGGTTTTCACGTGTGGTTCCCTGCGCCGTTTCTGCGCCGGGAACGTGGTGTCACAGGGAGTTACTGCGGGGTGGGCCTCACCAAGAAGGGATGGGAATAACCCCACTAGAAAAAACGTGTCAAAAATGGCTCTGAAGAAAATGTGCTGGGTTTTTTCAAGTCCCAATTGCCAGGGACAGTTGATTATTTCATATTTAATATTTTGTAGGTGTCTGGTTTTGCCTTTATGCTCTGTCCGTATATACGTGAATTCCAGCTTAATCATTTAATCCAAACTCTTATCATTTATCAGAACTTTACCATTTCGAGGTCAAGCCTTCCCAGCAGACCCTGGAAAATAAAGCTGCCTGTTTCATTGCTGTTCTGATTTGTTAGAACACCAAAAACCAAACTCTTGCTCAGAAATCAGCCCCCCAATTTACTCTGCTTGGACATCCTAAAAGTCTTATACTGTGAAGGGTGACCAACATGAACAATTCCCAGCCTCAGGGATGATCATTCCACTGGAAATTCTAGCTCTTATGTGGGGAAAGTGCTGGAAAGCTTTGTAAATGCTCTTTAAAATCAAGCTTAACGGAGCACATTGACTTCAGAGCTTCTCGACGACAGCAGCTCAGAACCATCGGGGTTGGTACGCCTGTGATCCACCCCAAAAGTGACCTGTATCAATGAATAAAAGATGCATTTTAATATAAAACCGTGCGCTGCAGACACAGAGGTGCAGCCACCGCCCCAACCAGCAAGAAATTACAATTAAACACGTCATTTTCCTGAAGTTTGATGACCCAATTACCCGAAACCTCACCCAGAGCCGAGGCAGCGAACTCAAACCACGTTCGCTGCGAGCAGGAGATTTTTAACCTGCCTTTTTTGGGGGGAGGGCTAAAAGGGACACGACATGCTTGTCACCAGCACAGGGGAAGAAGCAGCTTTTGGTGCACTTCGGATTTCCTCTGCCATCCAACGTGTGGCTCCAGAAATGCTGGAACAGGCCGGGGGTTTTTGGATGCCTCGTTGCAGCCCCTCTGGTCAGCCAAAGCAGGGAGGGTAATGAATGGAAAGGCTGCCCTTAAGAGGAGCGGAGTTATTACCCTAATGCAGCAGCAGGAATGATGCATTAAGACATTAAGAATCAAAACAATCACATTAATGCCTGACAGCATAAGCAGGAAACAAAAGATGGGAGCTGTAACACAAACCATATGGCTTTAATAACTAATCCCTCCTTCAAGCAGCCTTATGGAAACACCTCGGGAAGGTTTGGGCCTTCCCAGAGCATCTCAGCATCCTGATTTGACATATTTCTCCTCTCATTCTCTCCTCCCCCTGCTCTTTCCCTCTCCGAAAGCGTTTTGTTGTGGGTTTTGGTTGTTTTGTTTGTTTGGTTTTGGGGTTTTTTTTTGGTCTGAGAAGATCTTCAAACTGCTTCTCCTTCCTCAAAAGTCCAAATCCTACGTCAACCCAATTAAGCCCACACAGCCATAATAAATGAGGGTTGTCAGTTAGGCTCACTTGAGACCCAAACTGAGCTAATATTACTCAATATGCAGATGTTTTCTGTCTCTTTCCCTCGGAAAAAAATAAAAAAGGGAAAGTATTATTCAAATGGATTAATGATGAATTGCTGCTAATCTGAAGAGGATATGCTGCGGAATGACACGAGCTTGCAGAAATGTCAAGTGGAGGAGATGTGTGTGAGCAGTGAAGTCCTCTCAACGTGCTGGTGGGCTTAAATAATTCATATGTTGCGGTGCTGGACCACACCAGCTCACCCTTGGCAAAACAAAACAAAACAAAACAAAACAAAACAAAACAAAACAAAACAAAACACCAAAATAAAGTGGGCTGCACAAAAATGTTTGGCCCTCAAACGCTGCTCAAACAGGGACCTGTCAGAGGGAGACTTTCCAAGAAGAGTCCCTGGGCTCATTTCCAACTCTTCCAGAAGTTGCTGGGAGTTACAGAGTCCTTTAAATTCCTAAAAATCACATTACACCTGATTCTGCAAAACAAAGTTGGTTGGAGTTTAACCCCAGTGGCTGCGGCCCCGATGACTCCAGGGCCTCTAGACCACTTAAAAATCGTCTCCAATTTGATTTTAAGGATAATTATCGCCAATATCATCCATTCACACCGATGTGAGGTATCAAAAGCTGCTGAAAAGCCTAAAAAAAAAAAAAAAAAAAAAAAGGAAAAACCAAATCTTCAAGGAATCTTTGAACGCGACACCTGGAATTTGTTTCTAATTGAAGGAATGGAGGAGCTGGAGGGAAAGGAGGGAGGAGGAAGGAAGACGTACAGACTATTTTGCGTTGCCCCAAAAGCCAGGAGTGGGTCCTCACGCGAATAATTTGCAAGTTTTCCAGAAAAAAAAAAAAAGGAGAATTAAAAAAAAAAAAAAAAAAAANAACAAACCAAAAAAACACGTAGAGTTTTTCCTCCTCAAGCACTTTGTGCCTTACCAAACAAATTCCTGCTGAGCTGCCACAGAAATGCAAATGATCAGGATAATTCTTTTCCTTGGGTTTATTTTTCCACCCCCCTCCTCCTTTCCAGTTAAAGATTTCTGCAGTGGAACCGAGTGCTCTGATTTATCTCCCTTAGAGCCAGTGTTAAACTGAAGACAGAACACAGTTTTCATTCAAGAATAGTTTACTGGAGAACCTCCAGAGTTGGAAATTTTTGATGATGGGTGAGTTTTTTCCTTTCGTTTCTTTTTATTCCCTGGTTTTTGGTTTGGGGTTTTTTTTTTTCCCCCCCCTGCTTTGTTTCCAAAGCAATTTAATAGAGGTTGAAAAGCTACAGAAAAAAAAAAAATCAAAGTTTCAATAGAAATGAGCATGAAAAAACCTCCTATATTTTAACCAGCCTGAGCGTGAAAACAGATATGGCAAAGATTGAAATGCCAGTTGTATCTGCTTTACACAAAACACTAATATGTGTTAAAAAAAACCCCTCTTATTTCTCCCAATCAAGTTGTTTTAAATGAGAGTCCAGTAACTACCTTGGGCTGATACTGGAGTTCTGGAGAAGGGAAGCAGGAATTCCCTGAGCTGCAGCAGATCCGTGTTCTCTGGGTTACATCTCAGCAGAGACAAGGAAAATCAGCAATTTCTTATTTATTTTTTTTTACTTGCCTCATACCCTTCAGCGTATTTATGATCTGCACATTTGTTACTAAAATAAATAATTTGGGGTTTGATATTTTAGGCTTCTTTGGTGGATTTGAATAGAAATATTGGCTAAACAAGAGCAAAACGTTATTTGGTGCTCTAAAGCCGAAATACTGTCAATCTGATTCTGATCTGAAGTTACAATAATGTCAATTATTGCAATTTCGGGGGTGTAAATTAATTTATTTCAGCCCAAAGGATAAAGGGGGGTGAAGTCTTATAGTAAATAAGTTGAAGGTTACCCACTGGCTCCTGGACTGAATTGGAATTCTGGAGAAGGGAAGCAGGAATTCCCTGAGCTGCAGCAGATCCGTGTTCTCTGGGTTACATCTCAGCAGAGACAAGGAAAATCAGCAACTTCTTATTTATTTATCTTTACTTTCTTCATGCCCTTCGATGTATTTACGATCCGCACACTTGTCACTAAAATAAATTATTTGCTTTTTGTTATTTTAGGCTTCTTTGGTGGATTTGAATACAAATATTGGCTAAACAAGAGCAAAATGTTATTTGACGCTCTAAAGCCAAAATACTGTCAATCTGATTTTGATCTGACGTTACAAAGAAGTTACAATAACGTCAATTATTGCAGTTTCGGGGGTGTAAATTAATTTGCTTCAAGCTCAAGGCTAAAGGGGGCTGAAGTCTTAGAGTAAGTGACTTTGAAGGTTATCCACTGGCTCATGGGCTGAGCATCCCTGAGCTTTGGACGCTCCACAAAACAAGCTTTTCACACCCAGACGTGCAGCGAAGACAGGGAGAAGAGCAAAGCACAGAGGGAATTCCAGCTCCAGACTGCTGGTAAGAGAAGGCAGAGAAGTTTGGGTTGTTTTATTTAATTTTTGATTCCTTCCTTTTGCATCCTCTGCCTGGAAAGACTTGGCTAAGTGTGTCAGCTTCCTCCTTAATTGGAGTCTCTGTCTACTGAGAGCTCTGGTAAGTAATAAATAGATTCTCACCTACCTACTTTCCAAAGCTCTTCAAAGCCCACCTGGGCTACCGATGTTCTTGCTCACAGTGGAGAAAATAGAGAAGGAGCTGAAGGATTTGACACTGCCTGGAACAGGCACTTAATAAATAGTGTTCTCCCGAAATGATTCAAACCAGCTGGCCGCAGAGAAGCGGGGTAGAATTGAGCTGGGGAGAATGAAATAAAGATAAAGTCAGAATAAATTTCATCCCCTGCTTCCCAGCCTCGCTTTCCTCACCCCCACCCCTCCAGCTCCCTTCCCCCCGGGCAGCAAACCTGGTTTTCATAAGTGCAAAGAGAGAAGAGGAGGGGGGCAAAAAACGTCCAAGAATTCCTGCTCGAAGAGATCAGCCAAACGCAGAGTTGTTCCAAAAAGACGTGAAAACCATTTGAAAACCTTGAGAGGCCAGTAATTCCCAAGGTTTGGCTGCTTAGCTTCAGAAACTGAGAGGGAGGGAATGGGGGTTAAAAAAAAAAAAAAAAAAAAGGGAAAAGGAAAATTTAAACCACAGGAACAAGGTTTCCAGTCATGAGTAATGATTTTCAGAGTGAAATCCACTGAAAAACACCTGTCTCGCTGATAAACTGATTCCCTTTAAGAAAAGTCAGAGGGACTGCCTGGAACAGCTTCACCTCCAGCCAGATTTTTCACTTTGCAAGTAAAACTTAGCTCCCAGGTTTTCCATTAAAAGAACACCAATCTTTTTTTTTTTTTTGGTTTGTTTGTTCTTATCCCTGATGGAGTCCCAAAGTGTTTCAGGACCAGCACACGAGGAAAACTCTGGGAAGTTCAGCCCTGGGGTGACGGGAGGCAGCTGTGGAACCCCACAGCAAAACCCAGGAGCAGGTTGGGGTATTCCAGCTGACTGGAAGGGCAGGGAAAAACCCCAAATCCTGTCACTAGGATGGCAGGTCCGGTATCCACACCCATGAAGAGGTTTGGGAGCTCTTCAGTGACCACACGATTTGTGCTTTCCCGAATTACAGTAAGATGCCGTTGAATTTATAGGAAGAAATTCCTTAAACTGCCTTTAGTGGCTTTGAACTGAAGGAGAGCAGGGTAAGATGGGATGTTGGGAAGGAATTCCTGCCTGGGAGGGTGCGGAGGGGCTGAGATGGAATTCCCAGAGAAGCTGTGGCTGCCCCATCCTTGGAAGTGCCCAAAGACAGGTTGGAGCAACCTGGGCTAGTGGAAGGTGTCCCTGCCCATGGCAGGGAGTGGGACCAGGTCATTTTTAAGGTCCCTTCCAACCCAAACCATTCCATGATTCCATGACAGCCTTCTAGAATGGATTGACACGGTGCATGACGCAAATCCAGCTGGGAGACCAACATTCCAGTGTTCTGCAGGAGCTGCTTTCTGTCGGCGGACACGAGCACCACAATGAACCCCGTACACCCCAACTGCTCCTTGCCTGCCCTCTCTTAGCCCTCTCCTGAGCCCTTCCCCATTGGATACACCGCTGCTCCCAGCTGCCCTGCCCATGGAATGCTGGTGCTGGCTGGATCCTGGGAAATCAGTGCTGGCACTACAACAATAAGCATTTTTGTTCCCATTCAGGTTTACAGACGATTAACAACAGCACAAGGGGAAACGGCCTCAAGCTGAGCCAGGGGAGGGGGAGGTTGGACATCAGGAGGAATTTCCTCATGGAAAGGGTGGTCAGGCCTGGGAAGGGGCTGCCCAGGGAGGTGGTGGAGTCCCCACCCCTGGAGGTGTCCAAGGAAGGAGATTCTGTGATTCTCCAAGATATGATTTACTGCTCATGGTGGGATTGGCCAAAGGCTGAACTTGATGAACTCTACTCTTTTCCGACCTTAATGGTCCTGTGATTCCATGAAATCTTCACCTTGATCAGCAGCTAACTAAGAATCAGTGGTGACAAATGGCAGCACACCTAAAAGCCAGTGCACAGCTAAAGAAATCCACTGAAGGACTTTCCGTACATCCAGGGCTAAGAGGCAGCGAGTTGTTTCTCAGACAGAACAGAGTAGAAGGAAGAAAAATAATGTTCTTCAAAGTTTCAGTGCTCTAGAAGCTCATTTTTCAGGCGACACGTGATAACTGGCTTGAAGAAATGCAGGCACTGGCTTAGAAAAAAAGGGGAAAAAAAATCGTTAATTTTGGAGTTTGTGTTCAGAGGTCACAAGCCCGGGGTTGAAAGTTAGTGGAAGAACGTTACACACACACCGAAACAGGGAGGGAAGATCCTGGTCTTTCTTACAGGGACAAATCCAGAATGATTCCTCGGATAATTTAGCAGCATGTGGGATGTTTTACGTGGATCTCTTCAGGAAGGTTGTTTCGGAACATTCAGATGTTGCAACCACACCTTGAAAAGGTGGTTGGATAGGCAGGGTATCCTTGGCAGGATAACAGGATTTGTATTTCTTTTTTTTTTCCAAGAAATCAGTGGAAATTATGCACCAAATTCTACAGCTGAAGGAAGCAGATCTGGGATGGAAATTCCTGACAGTTCAGAGGGGGAAATATTGCTTTCATTATTTTTAAGGAAGTTTAATTTGCAGTAAACAGTATCTTGTTAGGGTTGAGAGACGTTAATAGGCTAATCCCAAATACAGGAATGTAACTTTCCAGTGAGTTCTCCCACTCCCACTCTTCCCACTCACAAAATCCATGGCGATTTCCAGCAACAGGAGGAAAAACCCAAATGCCCTCAGAGCAAAGGCAGTCATTCAAGGGAACTCAGGTGTCTGAGAAAGGCCAGTGGCTGGGGGCAGCCTGGTGTATCCACACAAAAGAGCTGGACAGCATTCCCACAGTCCTGAACGAGAACCCTATGGAGCAGCACTTCCTGGCTGGTATTACAGTGCCCCTCTGACCCTCCTTCCCCTGTCTGTGCCAACCCTGCTTCTGCCAGGATAACGCTTTCCCAGGCATGCCAAGGTTTTTTGCTGACCCATTAATCGGGATCAGCCTTCCCAGGGATAAGCCCCCGATGAGATGGGGTCACCACAACTCTGGAACAGGGGGATGGGACCTATGGACAGGAGAACTTGGGTGACAAGGGGATACTTCAGCGGAAGGTGTCCCTGCCCAGGACAGGGGATGGAACCGGGTGGGCTTGAAAGTCCCTTCCAACCCAAACCATGCCATGATTCTGTGATTCCCTGGTAATTAGCAGTAAGGTCCTAATCGCCTTCAGCAGGCTTTGAGTCAGGCTCGGTGGGTACAGAGCCAGCAGTTCCCCAGAGCCAAAAACCTGCACTAGGCCCCCTGAGGTGGGTTCCCAGCACGGACACTGAGTCCTGCTGGTGGGGAGAAGCGTTTCCAACCCTCCTGCATTTCCTGTGTGTCCTCCCTCTTCATCCACGGGCACGAGCACCGCGAGGAGCTGCACCAGGAGGAAAAGACGGGCTCTTCATCTTCAGAGACTTCTGCAAACCTGCCCATCCTCGTCCCTGCTCCGGGAGGATAATCACCAGCAGGCAGACAGCATGGATTTGTTTAAGCGAGAGAAGATTCTCAGGCTAATTTTAGGGATTTGAACAGAAGGCGACACTCCAGCTGGGAGAAGATTTCCACCGAAAACAGTGTTTTGATGAAAACCAGAGGGTGAAGGGGGGGGAGTTTCACAACATTTTTCCCCTCCTTTTCCTAACCTGCTCCGTGGAATCCACATGGGATGCTGACAGCCATTAGCACTGAGGGAGCTGTGATGCTTCTGGCAGCAGAATCCAACCAGGGACCTTCTGGAACAGGCAGAGATCTCTCCCAAGGAGTTTTACAGGAATCTAGTGGCATATTTGGCACAGTGAGAGAGAAGTTGCTTTGTGAGCTGTTTACAAGAGTGGATCAACACGGACCCCTCAAAGAAGAAGACTCTAAAGGAGGCTGAACCCAATTCCTCTACTCCTCAATTCCTTATGTAATTGTGCACTGGGAGTTGCTGTTACCTTAACCTGAGGTCCTCAACCTGCTGAAATGTGTATCCTACCCCTCCTCCAAAGCAGCCAGACTCAGAGAATCTACCTGAGAGTTCTGGCTGGGGTTTTGGTTTGGGGTTTGGTTTTTTAAGGGAAGGCAGATAACTGGCAGAAATTTTCACTCAGTAAAACAACTGTTTTCTGAGAAAGAACATAAAAACAGGGTGCTTTTATCAACCTTAGTTCCAATTCACCTGCTCCATAACTAGTGCAAAACTTCCTCCTTTTAGAGACAACAGAAAGGTAGAAAATGCTCCAGCCAAGGCAGGACATTTATTCATTTAAAATCACACGGGTCAGATCTCTATGGAACGCACATTTAAAGTATGAAGAAAAAAAAAACTACCCTAAAAAATCAGTGAAGGTCTGCAAAATATTTTAAAAACTCAGGGTTACCCTCAAAACTGATCTTGTACGAATAACTGAGCCAGCAGGAGAGGCTGGACAGAATTCCCCCCTCCTTTTCAGACCCCGTGTGTCCTGCTCTCCCTCACCTTGGAATGCACACGGAGCAGGAACGAGACAACGGGTCCGGGGCTGATGTCCCCTGGTGCCCATCCAGCTCTGCTCCAACTCCAAAAACAAAGCATTTGAGTTGCTCAAGAAACCCAAACGAGTATTTATAACTTCCTGACAGGCTGGATTGCACAAAGCTTTAAGATCCCTGTAAAGTCCTGCCTTCCCTCCTTTCTCTCCCTCCCTCCACACGATAAAACTTGTGGCTCTTCGGGGAGAGCCATTTCTCCCCCAGACCCAGAATCGATGCCTGGTATCTGAAGGCACTCTCATGTTTAACACCGCCTTTTTAGTACCTCAAGCTGCCAAATCTCTCTCCCCCTCCTGTGGCCAGCTCAGGATCAGCTCCATCACCAAGTGTTCCTTTATCAGCCCTGAGTTAGAAGACAACGGAAGGCACAAGAGGAAAGTCTTCCAAGCAATAGGTTTAAGTGACAGAAGGAGCAGGAATCCTGGCAAGACCCATGGAGGGACTGCCAAGAAATTCTATATGATGCAGGTGCAAATAGTTTTTTTTAGTTTTTTTTTTTTTTTTAATTCAGACTCATTAAAATATGTATTTGGAAAAAAAAAAAAGAATTAAATTAAAACATCTGGGAGCTGGGAGGAAAGGCAGGGGCTGGACAGGAGAACCGGGCTACTCGTGCTCATACACACACACAGTGACTTTGTCTCCAGTTAAAAAGTGGATTTGAAGGCCCCAGGATCCATAATTGTGGGAAAGTAACCTGAAGATGCCAAACAACAGGAAATTACCAGAAGAATCTGTCAGCACAATCAGCTGCTATTTTCATTGTTCTTTGGCAAATTTATACACAGTCGGGAACACCTGGGCTGGCACCAAGCCCAGCCTTGACTAATTGCCAGGGGAGAGGAGCAGTCATTTGTCTTCAGTGGGGTTTCCTACGCTCGCTCCTCAAAACATGTGGTTTCACTTTTCCCCTCTCTCTGCAGGAAATGGCAGGACAGTGAAACGCAGAATAAATGAGCTCGATTCCAAGAGGTTGCCTCCTCAGAGGCCACTCCAAAAATAACTGTCTTGTGAGAGGCTGTTAATAACCAAGATTCTATATACTGTCTTCAGCAAACAACATTTCAAAGGCACAGTGTTCCTTTGCTCCCCAGACCCTCTGTACTTTAAAAACATTGTGGGGGGGGAAGAGAAGGAAAGGAGGGAGAGGAGGAAGAGCCCTGCCACTTGTGAGTCCTCAGTATTTTTGTGGGGAATTCACACCCTCTTCAATCTGCCCTTGCAAAATCCAACGCACCTCAGAGAAGCTGCTTGGGTTTTTCCTTCAGAGCCTAGCAAAATGTGTTTTTCCCAACTTTATTTCGGGATGAGCAGGTTAAACAGCTCCGTCAGGCTCTGTGGTCGCTCGTTGGGGACGACTCTCCCTCCGTCCCCTTGGATAACTTGGAATAACCACGTGGGTTCACAATAATTTCCAACAGACAGTGGTCTCTTCCCCAGAAATCTGGGCACAGCCCCACCATCAGTTGGTCTGTTGGTGACACACAACAAGAAGGGATTATCCCGGGTATATCACGCAACAAGAAGGGATTATCCCAAGATGTGTGGAAGCCAGGCCGTGGTTTCCACGCACTGCGTTTCCAGGATCCATTTCTGGCTCACTATTTGAGACAGGTCTTTGCTGCATGTGTCTTATATTAAAAAAAATAAAGCAAGTCCCTCCCCAAATGCAAGTTTTGAGGCTGGTTTTAAAGCCCTGTGACAGACCCCAGAAGAGTCCCAGCAATTACCTGTGTTATAGCTTTATCTCTGCCCAGACTTGGCTTTGACATTGTAAGACTGCACTTTAAAAGTTCACCTCTTTACAAGAACCACCTGTCTAAAGCGACAGCTTTTTCCTTTAACCTCAGAACATATTTTTAAAGTTAACATACCACTAGGAAAAAAAAAAAAAAATGCCCCCTCCTCCCATTACCACAAATTCTCAGCCAGTCCAGGTTGTGGTGTCCCCTCCACGTAGCAAAAGCATGTTTTGTGTATTTATCTTCTAATTTTGGGGTGCTTTCTAATTTAAATTGCATGATATTGACCATTTCGGACGGTCCCAGCAGCAGCATGTTTTATATTGAAGCGCATATCCACATTTGGGATATTTTCACCTGCATCTTGTCCAGCCCCGTAGGATGATTTAGCATCTTGGCACTCTGACAGCAAAGAATCACTCAAACAAAAAAAAAAAAAAAAAAACCCCAACCAAAAAAAAACCCAAACCCTAAAAACCCATTGAAAACATACAGCAGACGGTCATCAGGGTGGGTGAAGGAGCTGAAGGAACATTTGGGTTTCATTTGGGCTCGCTTGCAGCCTCCTTAGCAGGGCAGGACTCAGCTGTAACTCTAAACTGACCCACCTTTTCTTCCCTTTCCGCAGCAAAAGGTGAAAAATGCGATGGAACATTTTCCAACACGCGGCTCATCGGTTCCACTGCGGCGCTGGGAGAGCTCAGACTTGGCTTATTTTCTCTAGGACTGAGATGTTTTGACATGTTTATTTGTTTAATTTGTTTATTTTGACTAGCTCTGATTATAATTGGCAGCAATGAGCAGAATTAACATTAGACAGTGTCTTAGACTTGTCGGTTACAATAATGCAAAAGGCATGTGAAGCCAAATCCTCCAAAGGAGTGACAATAGCTGGGGTTTGGTTCAGCAAAATGCCTGGAGAGCAGACAGAACTGGAATCACATCCTCCCTCTGACAGCCATGACACAGGATCAGCCCCTCAAACAGCGTAAAATCAAAAATTATTATGATTAAAATAATAAAATTTCTTGCTACCCGGATAGCACCAATCTAACCCTTGCTGGCATAATGGAATATCCTCTAAACCACCGGATTTTGAAAGAGAACCTCTACATGAATCACAGAACCATCCGGGTTGGAAAAGCCCCCCAAGGTCATCGAGTCCAACCTGTGACTGATCTCCACCGTGTCCCCAGCCCAGAGCACTGAGTGCCACGGCCAGTCCTTCCCTGGGCACCTCCAGGGCTGGGCACTCCAAACCTCCCTGGGCAGTTCCAGTGTTTTTCCACCCTTTCTATAAAGGAATTTCCCCAATATCCAACCTGCCCCTCCCCTGGCACAGCTGGAGGCCGTTCCCTCTGCTCCTGTCCCTCGTTTCCTGGGAGCTCCCCCCTCCTGTCAGGGGGTTTCAGAGCCAGAAGGTCCCCCCTGAGCCTCCTTTTCCCCAGGCTGAGCCCCCCCAGCTCCCTTATATGACTTACATTATAGCAAACATCTTATTATATATGATATATATATATTTTATATATATATCTCTTACAGATTAGAGTATATACCAAGTGCTTTTTTGGTGTCATGGCCAGTGCAGAAAGGGCTCATCATCCTTCACAACCAGACCTTCTGCTTATTCTCTGGAATTTATTCCGACCCTCATTGACTTCCTTTGCCAAGACCCCCATCCCCACTGTTACTTTCTTGCACCGGAATGTTTTTTAGACTAACAAACTTTTCTGTGCTTGCCTTGGTTGGTTTTTTCTTTCTGTTCTTAATTGCAGTCAGAGAAACACAACACGAGCTGGGA